>JAKUAE010000051.1:0-49432 GCA_030579195.1 Yamadazyma diospyri
GGTGTTTAGGGGGGTGGGGTAATGCGACTAGGCGGCAATGGACTATTAGGGAATGGACCAATTGGGGATTGGCATTGCGGGCTTAAGCCCGAATCCAACATGTGCTCCCTTCTCGTCGTGCTCCCTTCTCGTCGTGCTCCCTCTCGTTTATGTGGTTCCTTGTTTCCCTATTCTCCCCTATTTCTCCCCTATTCCTCAATCCCCTTCATGTCTCACCCTCTCCTCCCCTTCATGTCTCATACCCTCTAATATCCCTTCCTCTTCGCATCGTTCACCTTAGCAAGAAGCTTCTTGAACTCCTCAGAAAACCTCCGTCTCCACCATTCTCTCTTCAACTGTTTCCTGTACTTGGCCGGCCTGATGTGCCTGCTCTGAATTTTCTGCAAGTAACGGATTTTGTTCGACATAATCACCGAAGTGAGCATTTTAACCGACGATCCCACGTTACTGCCGGAAACATTGATGGTTCTTCCGGCCAAAGGGCCCGTTACTTTGAGCTTCTTGGCCACTTCTCGAGGATGCGTGATCTTGCTTTCCACCGTGGACGACCGTTCTTTGTGGTTCAAAAACCCGAACAAGTTGTTTTCGATGTCACTGTCCTTGGGGGGCGACCGGGAGGTGAAAAGGTCCAACAACTGGTCGGTGGACTTCTTGTTGAATGCTATGGTGGAGGTAGAGAACGGCCGGGGGGCCACGAACCGTGCTATTTCTCTGAACATGATCTATTATTTAGTAGGCTGTGCTGTTTATCGCTGTACTGCTGTCGTTGTACTGGTATCGTTGTACTGGTGTCGTTATTCTCGCTGTAGTGCTCTTCTCCTCTCCAACGCTGAAAATTTTCGCACCGCGACATGTCGGCAATTCTCCTTGATCCTCACCGGGTATGTCAGAAACTAAACCCTCGGAGAAAACCATTAGTTCGGAGGTGTTGGAGTCCAATGCGGTGGCGGTGTTCAAGATTCCCCCTGGGCACCTCGATTTGACTCAATGGAACAGCCACGAGACCAACGTCGTGTGGAGGGGTAGCTTGAGGGTGATAGAGCAGGAGACGTTGAGGGACGGTGATGGTGGCGATGCAGAGGACCTGGAGAACGCAGGGGTGGCCCCGAGGCTTTTAACGCCCGCAGAGCGAATTAGACTCAAAATCGAGCTTTTTAACCCCGCCAAAACCGGCGAGGACGCTATCTGGGGCGAAGTGTACTACAACCCCCCCACCGCCACCGTTAACGGCCGGATGGTGGTGCTACAGGACGTCAATCCCAACTCCGACGCCAGTGCCAACTCCCCCTCGCGATTGGCCCCCAAAAACCACATAGAGACCATTCAGAGAACCCACTCCTATCGATTGTTCAAAATCATCGTGCGACTCCCGGGGTCCCCCAGGGAGTCCAAACCGGTCCAGGTGGCCCTAGGATTGAAGTTCGACGATAAAATCGACGCATACACCTTTCTCGAACGACTTCAGTCCTATCAGAAGCTGTTCACGAGCTATGTGGACCAATACAACTACGACGTGGACATGGTGCAGTTGACGGACCGCCAGCAGGGCCTATCGCTTGAGGAGGCCGCGGGCAATGATGATAATGATGACGACTTTGGGGAGTTTGTGAGTTGATGGCATAATACATTAGTTATACTGTTCTTGTTCTGGTGTTCCGGTGTTCTCCGGTTCTGATCCAAATGTGCTTTCATCTCTGGTGTCTATTCTCCTCTTCGGTGATTCTCCTCTTCGGTGATTCTCTTCTTCGGTGATTCTCCTCCTTCTCCGATGTCTGTTCTCCTCTTCGGTGATTCTCCTTCTCCGATGTCTATTCCCTCTTCGGTGATTCTTCTCCTTCTCCTGTGTATTTATCCTCTTCGGTGAATATCCTCCTTCTCTATTTATCCTTCCTCGGTCTGTTCTTTGTTCTTGTCCTTCTCCGGTGCTGCTCTCTCGGCCTACCTCTTCTTCTGGTAATACATCTTCTTGATCAACGGATGGTGCTCCCGGATCTCCTTATTCTTATTCTTACTATACTCGAGATACGCCATATCCTCGCCCCCCGCCAAACCCGCCAACGACCCGGCGCTTTTTACCGCACTCAGCTCCATTTTGGCCCCTCTGCGTGCAAACGTCGTGTCAGCATCGTCTCCCACCTCCACACCTGCGGCATCTTCGTTTTTCAACAACACTTCCTGCAACAACTCTCTTCTTTCGCGAGCCGTGGCATAGGCAAGATTGGGCAAGCTCTCCATGCCGTTCAAATGGGTGATCACTTTGAATGCATAACCCTGGTCCACCAAAAACGCTTGTCTTTTGGTGGAATAATACATCTCCTGGGTATCTTTGGACACCAAAGAATAGAAAAACGCATTGAACCCTTCGTCGTTTCTTCTTTTGGCCCTCAAGATTCGCCCCAATCGCTGGGCTTCCTGTCTTCTCGACCCGTAGTGCGACGAGATCTGGATCAAGCAAGTGGCTTCAGGGAGATCGATGGAGGTGTCCCCAACTTTGGACAAGAAAATGGTGTTGATCTGGTCGTTGTGCTGGAAGTTCTGCAAGATTTTCATCCGTTCCTGCTGCGGAGTGGACCCGTAAATGAACGGCTTGCCCAATTTCAACGCATATTCCTGCAACGCGTACACGTTGTCGCTGAAAACAATGATTTTATCCCCTCTTTTCTCGTGATAGTGGATCAAAAACTGGCACGCCTGGAATTTCGTGGGGTTCATGATGTACAAGAGCATTTTCTTCCGGGAATTTTCCCGAAGATACTCCTGGTAAAACTCCGAGGTCATGGGACACCACACCTCCGCACATTGCACGTTGGCGATGTGGCCTTTTTGCGCCAAATCCATCCAGTTGGCCTCGTACAATTTGGGGCCGATCAAAAAGTTCAAATCGTAGATTTTGTCGTCTTCTCTCACCAAGGTGGCGGTCAACCCCAACTTGGAGTGCGCCGCGATGGTGGTGACCACTCGCCGGAACATCGCCGCGGGAACGACATGCACCTCGTCCAAAATGATGAACCCCCATTCTCGGGAGGTCAAGAAATCCATGACTTTTTGCGAGTCGTGGGACCGGTTCCGGGTGTTGGCCACCATAGAATACGTCGACACCACCAACCCGGCGTCGGTGGAAAACATTTCTTTGTTCTCAGAGGTAAAAACAGCCACGCTTTCGGGCTGAATCGTGCTCCATTGCAAGAATTGCTGTCGCCACTGCATTACCGACACCGACGACGTGCATAACACGATCACCGACTTCCGGATGGTGCAGGCTGCGGTAATCCCCACCAAGGTTTTTCCGGCCCCGCACGGCAACACAATGATCCCCGACCTCGCACGGCCGTTCCCAAACATCTTCGACAACGATTTCTCCTGGTACGGCCGGATTTGCGTCGACGGCTTCAAGTCGATCTCCAAGTCGGGGTTTCGGGCGTCGTTCCGAAAATCGTACTCCTCCAACACCGGATATTCGATCTCCTGGCATCGTCTTTTGACGATTTCCACCGACTCGTTGGCGATTTCAAACGAATGCACAGCATCGATGTCGTCGTCCTCGTCGTCGTCGGCCTTGTTTCCCACCACCGAGGCAAAGATATCCTCCGAGGGGTCCTGGGGCCCGTTTTCGGGCTTTTTCGTGCCGGGAATCACGAGATTCCCCTGCTGCGGCGCACTGGACTTGACCAAGCCGTTGGAATTGACGGTGCTTTCGCTGTTGATTCGCAACGGCCCGATTTCGGGGTCCTTCAACAACATCTGCAACACATCTGCCTGGGCACTCTCCACAAAATACCGATTGTGCTTCAAAACCAACTTCACTTTCCCGTAGGAAACGGTGGCTCCGCGGATGAAATTGACGATGGACTCCGCCACCGGCACCTTGGAGAGCCGGTTCAACACCTGGATGATATCGTCGGTCTCCAACCCCACCGACACCGCGGCATAAAGCGAATAAGGGGTGATTTTATACTCGTGGATGTGCGACGGCCGCGACACCGGCTCGGCAATGGTGATCAAGAAGTCCTGCGCCTGCTCGGCCAACGGCGAGAACGACTCCAAGATGATTCTGCCGTCTTTGGGCGAGATCCACAACGGCCGGGAGAAGTGGTCTGGTTTAAGCCGCAAGTACGAGAAGTCTCCTTTGGTGAAACTCCTTGACACGGCGTCCGGAACGTAGTCGGTGGGCAAGTCGGGCGTCAAGTCGATCATATCGTCATCGTTGAACTCCTTGTTGCTTATGGAGGCCTTGATGGCGTCGATGCTTTCGTCGGCCTTACGTTTCTTCAGAAGCTCCTCGTCAGTCATCTGGGGTTCCGGGTGATTTTTTCTCTTTCGGGAGCCGAACTTGAAGTCGCCGTCCTGATGCTTTTCATCTTCGGAGGAAGAGACGTCGGAAAAGTTCCCGGCGTCTAGATCGGCGTAGTTGACTGTATTCCCACGACGTGACATTAATAATCAGGAGGTAGACTTGTGATAGATCGCTGTGAGTGCGACTGCGACTGATCTGTGCGACTAGATCTGCGACCGTGGGACTGGTGCCACCGCGGGACTGGGGACTCACTGGCGAGCGTTGGCGGCGGAGATGGACCGGGTTGGGGGCGACAAATCGCTCTATGGGGCGCGGCTTGGGCGGCACCACTAAAAGCTTATATGCAGGTCACTTACCCCAGGAGGTTTAGGGGGGTCACGATTTGGAGTTTTTGGGACGGTAGAGGTATTTGGAGTTGCGAGGGGATTACTTAGTGCGGTAGTATGTCATAGGAGGAATATGGGGTACCAAGGAGGCATACGACACCCAAAAACCTATCAGAGTATTTTAAGACTGTTCGCACCAGTTCTGGTACCATTGTCGCCATTTGCCGCACCTCTCTCGCCAAAAGCGGTCCCCGCGCCAGCTAGCGCCGTTCGCGCCTGGGGTTGTCGCCACCACCCTCGCCATTTACAACCATTGTGACAAATTGAGGATCTATTTCGAGGAGACCAAGGGGGTGTTTAAACAGAGTACCGCGGTCAAGCGCAGATGGAGACTTCAAATTTACCGGAAGACCACATCTCCTTTTATCGGGAGTATAATTGATGTGAGGGTAGGCCAAACCGGTGGTTAAATGGTCGTTCTGATAGGTTTGAGAGGGTGGTGCGGTGCGCTGTGCGAGTCTGGCAGCGTCTGGTGCCATTGGGATATCGTGCGCGGTGTTGATAGTCGCGCACCTCTTTCAGAACCAATTTCGCACCCACACTCCAATAGAGCAATACGTCTAATTTCATTAATCTACTAATCGGTGAACTTATAGGACCCCGAGGCCAAAGTGATGGATCCACCTCTGTATGAACCTTTTTTCATTTTGTTCTTGTTTTTGGTGAAATCCTTGCCCCGGACTTGGCCCAATCTGTCGTTGGCCATTTCTCCCCAGGTACCAGCAGCCCCTTTATATGTGTTATCCTGTAAGGTGGTGTCTTCGAACGCCACCGTGGAACGGTCTATTCTCGAGAAATGTTTTCTCTGCCCTGGTTTCAATTCTGGGTCTGATCCGGCTTTGATTGGGGAAGGAGTGCCTTCAGTTTGGGACTCGGACTCGGGGCTGTCTAACTTTGGCTTTTTGATGGGCATTAAATAGTCGGCAGCCTTTCTTTTGCGGGATTTGGAGTCGGCTTCCGAGTCGCTGGAGTCGGAACTGGAGTCGGAACTGGAGTCGGAATCTGATTCTTGAGCGTTGTTTTGATTCTTTTGTGTGTTGGAGTCGGAGTCTGAGTCAGAGTCTGAATCCGAGTCTGAATCCGAGTCTGAATCCGAGTCTGAGCTGGAGGATCCTGAATCCGAGTCCGAATCGGAATCAGAGCTTGAACTTGAGTCGGAGTCGGAGCTGGAAGATCTTGAATCGGAGTCTGAATCGGAGTCTGAATCGGAGTCTGAATCGGAACTAGATCCTGAGTTTGAGTCCGAGTCAGAGCTGTCTTCGCTTTTCTCTTTTATCTCTTCCGTCTTCGTTTCTGCAGATCCATCATCTTCCTCCTCAGATTCTGAATCAGAGTCATCGCTGTCTGAATCAGACCCTGAGGCTTCTTTCTTTTCGTCTTTCTTATCTTCCGAATCAGAGTCTGAATCACTTCCTGAATCGCTCTCCGCGTCTGAACTGTCCGAACCGTCCGAACTGTCTGAACTTTCCGAACTTTTCGAACTGTCTGAACTGTCGGAATCGCTACCGGACTCCTCGGAGTCTGCGCTCGAGGCTTCCTCCTTCTCATCTGCAGCACCCAAAACCTTCTCCAAATCGTCATTAATCTCCGGCAACTCCACACCTTTTTCCCTCAACTGTTTCACCAACGTCTTGGAAGTCTTCTGCAAGTCATCCTGCTCTTGTAAATACTTCAATATGTAGGCAAGCACTAATTCCTTCGATGGCATTTCGAACTGATAAAAAATTTGCGATGCGAAAAGTCGCGAGACGAGTTTCCGAGAAGAGATCGCGACATTCGAGAGACATAAGTTGGATGTATTGAGGGATAAGGCTGGTGGCAAGGCTGGCAAGAAGGCTGAGGGCACTAGATTTTGAACTTGGGTTTGGGAAGCGGCCCACTGCTGTAGTGGGATGCTTCGTCCAATTTTCCCCGGAGCATCAATCCGCTGTAGTGCTCCACCATTTTCGTCCTATCGCTGAATTTGACTTCCGGATAGGCATCCTTATCTTCGACGGCAGCTTTAGCCCGTTTATCGACCACCCCGGATATTATGCTGACTATTTTGTCGGGCTGTTCTCCGTTGACCAAATGGGTGCCGTTTTGAATGCAATGGTGTTCGAGCAAATTGTCTTGGGGAACATGTTTGAGAAAGTAGTCCTCGGTGCCAGGAGGGTTCCATTTGGCGTTTTCGCCCCACACATAGCACACTTTGGACTCGATGAACGGTAAAATGGCCGTGGCTTTCTCCAAGGCCCAGTAGGAAGAGATGTAAGTTGCCATTTGACTTACTTTACTGGCTTTTCCTCTATATTTGGTTTTCTGGGTGGCGGCGTCGTATACCTCGTATAGCTCGTTATCAACGAAATCCTGCAAAACACGAGGCTGGAGGTCCTTGGTGAACGAGAACTTCGTGTGGTATTCGTAGAACTCCTCCTTGGAGTCGAATTCGTCCATTATGAACTCCAGAATCTTTGAAAACCGCTTGATGAACAAAGGAAACATTTTGGGGTCGGCCATATAATAAACAGGCTCAATGGGGATGATGGTATCGAATAGGAGAGGCTCAAGAAACCCTGCCATGATCACATGGTATCCACCCAAAGAATGGCCGATAATGACGTTCTTGCTCAACCGGTTGTTGAAGAAATCATTGCAGGTATCTTGTTCGTGTCTCACGAGTTTAATGAGGTCTTTGGCCCCGTCAAACCACCCGTAGGTCCAGCCTAGCTTGTGTTTGTTGAGAATGGCCGAGTCTCCATGGCTTGCAGCATCAAAAGAGATCACAGAACCCAAATACCAATTGGGCTGTCCCCGAGCTGAGATCTCGTATAGTTTTTCGATGTGGTAATTCCAAAGGTCCTTATTCATCCCCGTGCCATGGGAGAACACGAGGTTTACCCGGATCTTGTCTGGAGGCGGGGAAGTGGGGGAAAACTTATTATAGGAGATTTTTAATTTGTCGTCCACGCTGATAGTGGACCCCCGAAGGCGGGGAAAATGGGCCTCGGCCACCTTCTTCTCTTTCCGGAACAACGACATCGCTTTGGTTCCGTCAATTGAGTTCTGCCGCAGTGAGTTGGTGTGGAAAAGTATTGTTGCCAAACGAGCACTATTTATAACTGGTGCGAAAAGTCACAGGAATAGCCGAAGGGCCAACGTTAACCACGAGAGGGGCTAGTTCGTAAATCACCTCGCATTGGACCTCGGAATTAGTCATTCTTTATGGTTTGGCTCGCCATCTGACTGTGGTCGTCGGGCTTACGGCTGATATCAATGTCGTACTCCGTGCCGTCTGAGGTAATTCGGGAATTGAATCTCTGCATCCGCTTTTTCCACCATTTCCTCGACTCCTTGCGGTGTACGGCTTCGAGATAGGCGTGCTGCTCGGGATATTCGTCGCCATCCTCGTCCTCGTCCCCCACTTTGAACTTGTGTCTTTCGGATTTGTCCAAGGTGAGCTCGAGGTTATCGCCCGACTTTTTCATCAAGTACCGGCTGCCCAAGTTCAAATCCTTGATCAAGATCTCTCTGGTTCTATTCAAAGACTCTATGTCGGCCACCCTCTCGATGGAATCATCGAGGAGTTTGTCGAACGACGGCTGGGAAGCGATCTCGTGGAATGCTCTCATCATGGGAATTGAGTCCGCTCTCACCCTGGACTCGGAATCAATGGTGAAGATATTCAAGTTGTCGTAGGTCTGGATGTAATCTGGCCGGGTCATTATCTGCCGGGCTCGCCAAAGAGGAAGCTCCGGCAAATCGTGGTTTTTGTGTCGGTCTTTTTCGTCGGGGTCGGTGTGCAAGATCAAGGTGTTTTCCCGGTTTCTGTCCATTTCAACAAACTCTCTCATCAAGAGCATGGCACTGGTGCTGAATTTCCCGTGCTCCATCACGTCGTCGTCCATGGAGAATCCGAGAATCCCACACTGGTTCAAAAACCACGTTTTCTCCCGGTCGATGATCTCATGGCACGCGTTGAAGATGTTCTTGTGCCTGGCGACTTGCAGAATGTGCTGAGGCCTGCCTCCGATCAAGTCGTAGACTTTGTGGCAGTTTTCGTCCCCCAACTTTAACTGGGGGTGGATATGGCTGGGGAAATGCTTTTCCCGGATGAATTTGAGGGCTTTGACGGTCTCATGCCGGTTGAAGTCCCGGACGTTGATCAACTCCAACCTGGTACCCAATTTCTTCAATTTTTCGTACACCCAGTAGTCGTCGGAGTTGAAGATCATCGTTGCCAATCCTGATCCACTCAAGGCCTCAGCCTTTTGCTGAAGAAGCTCGATCAACTTGATTCCCTCCTCGTTGTCTTTGATGAGGTGGGCGTTGTTGATAATGATCACCAACGGCCTATTCCCCCGTCTGGGGACCCTTCTCAACGCCAATTCCTCGATTTTGTTGAAAGCCCTCTCGATATCCAACAACGCCGTGGTGTCTCGAGGCCCTCTGATGCTGAAAAGCGAACCGATGTAATCCTCGTTAAAGGCGTAGTTCAACGCCCGGCCGAGCCTGATTCGGAAGATCTCGGGGTCGGCGTGGGCGTCGAATATCGCCACGTTGAGCCCGTCCACTTTTTTCATCGCCTCCAACAACAACGAGGTTTTCCCCGTGCCTTTTTCCCCCACCACCAAGAAATACCGGCCCACAATCTTCCCTGCGACTATATCGTCGAGCAACTTCTGCTGCGGCCGCTCCACCCAGTACTCGCTGAGATCTTTTTCGGCGCAATCCTCATCCTCAATATGTTTGTTTGTTCTTTTGTGGATCGACAACTGGTACCCCGGATCGCCTTTATCGAATGCGTAATCGATTTTATCGAGCACATGGGCGTTGTAGAATTTATGATAGAGCAAACCAGCCACCCCGAGTATGGCCACCGAGCTGAAGGTTATGCCGATGGTTTCAAGACACTTGAAGAAAAACGACCCCAATCTACTCATAGCTTTCTGGAATTTCGTTTGCTCCGGTTCCTCTTCGGGCTCTTCGGCGTCTTCGTTGCGAGGAGGCTTATTGCCGCCGCCATTTCCGCCTCCATTTTCGCCTCCATTTTCTCCTTCCCCAAGTTCACCGTCCAGGGGGCGAGAATCTGCATCCTGGACCCTCTGGGCGTCGTTCTTGACATCCGTCGGTCTGACATCCGGCTCAACAGGAGTGACCGCCTTCTCCAACGGCACAGAGTCGTTTTCGGTCTTATACTTCTCTTTTTGATTCAACCGCTTCTTCAATTTCTTCTTGTCCTTCTGCAACTTCTCGTTCTTCTCCTCCAAATCCTCTGCTGTCAATTCCTCAAGAACGTCAAACGGCAACAACGGGTTAATTTTGAGGGTTCTGGTGCTGTTGAACCACCTCACGGGTCCCAGTCGAATAGCGCTTGTCGGCACCCACCCCGCTACCTGGCATGGTCGCACACGGCTCATAAAGAGTCTCGTTATCATTCTATATTCGCCTATAAAACCGTTCGCGTCGCGTTGAGATTTGGGTGCGAAAACTCACGATAGTCCAAACCCGGCATCAACGTTGATAGCGTAGAGTAGCTTGGTCCGGATGACTTGTTTGTCCTGGTAATCGGGCAATTTGAGGAGGTTGACGCAGGTGGAAGCGGTGGGTAGTCTGTCGATGTCTCGCCCGCTATTTCTGATGCCAAACTTCGGGTTTAGCACTTCAAACCCCAATAACGGGGGCCGGGCCACTGAGGTGACGAATTTGAGCAACTTGGACCGTTCCTTGGGCGTCATTTCTTCAATGACTTCCCAGAAGTACTTGATGGTGATATCGTGTTCCAAATACCCGCCGTATTCGACGTGGGCCTTCCAATTGTCCAAATCGATGTTGTATTCGGACCCAGAGATCAACATCTGCAACTCGTTGAAGTCAAACATCCGGAGCCAGTCGGACGATATGATTTCACTGAGGCCCTCGAGGAAGTACTTTGACTGCATGTTGAGCGACACATTCAACTTGAAGTTGGCGATTTGATGAATATAGTTCAACTTGTTGGAGGAGTCGACTTTCAAGCTTCCGTTGTTTTTAAGAAGGTCTATCACATGGGTTTGTCCGTCAATCGACTGGTTTATGGTGAAATCCAAGTCCAAGCTATCGAGTTCGTCGTTTGACATCTTTATGAGTTTCATGAGGTTGGCAAATAGCTCTTCGTCAAGAGACCTCAAGTCGTTGATGGAGTTTTTCATGACATTTTTTGAAGAGCACCATTTGTTTAAAAAGAACGGAGCGAATGACACATCGATCAATACACTTTCATAAAGACACCTCCCAACAATTGCCCCCAAGAACTTCAAATACTTCAAATTCTCGATCTGTTTAGAGAAATCAATCTTTTTGAGGTACTTCAAGTAGATTTCATCGTTGGGGTACAATTGGTTGCCGGAGGTCTCTTTGAATAGTTTGAATTTCCCGTTGGGATCGAAGCCTTCGGTAACAACACTATTCAAAAACTCCTTGGTGAGTCCTCCACCATCTATACCTTCTTCTGGTCGTCCCCATTGGTCGATGAATGAGACACCAATTTTTTTCTTGAACTTGGTGCCCAAGTTGCCAAAGTGTTCATACGCATCTTCGAGCAACCGATCCCGTCTGATCTCTCCGGTTATTTTGGGTTCTCCGAAGAAAGAGAAAAAATCCGACGTTTCTGCTGACCTTTGTCGGTCAAGATCAATGAGACTCTGAAAAATCTGAACTCTATCGTTAAACCTGAGGAAAAATGGTAGTTTGTTGAGAATTTCAAGTTTGGCCATGGTGTCAATGGACGTTGATCTTCGTTCCACCTTTCGCAAAGGCTTGTATTCGTCCTCGTCATCTTCTTCAATCCTTCTCTCCTCGTCTTCGGCGATTATTTGTAACATGTTGTCGATATTGAAGTTTATCAGCTCGATCTTCCAGAAATCCTGCGGTAAGAAGTTCAATCTCAAATTCTTCAAGTATAGTTGATTCAACAAGGTTATGGAAACCTCTTTAAGCTGATCGAAGTCCTCTGCCACTTGAGGCTTGTCGGAGTCGGAAATAAAGATCAACGTCAAGCACGACACCCTCAAAAACCTCAAGAAATCGCTAACTTCCTCTAAACTCAATTTATCTTTACTGAAGCTTTCCAAATCATTTGACACGATCAACCAATACGAATACAACTCCTGGAAGGTGTAAAGAATGTTCCAGAAATTCCTCACCTCGATGTCGTTGATATGTCGATAAACGTCTGTGATTTCCTGAAATTTCACGTAATCTTCGCCTTTTTCCAACGACCGTTCGAAAAGTTTATATATGGTGTCCTGTTGGAGCTGATTGAAGAACCACTTGTAAGACCCGGGAATTATGGTGATACACACATAAAGCCGCGACTTGTGGTCAGTTAGCAACCGGAATAATTTGGAAATGATGCTCAAAGCGACTCCGTTTGGATCGTTTCCACTGGTCGATAACTCAATCATTCTTTCGATGAAAGATTTCTGGTACAACTTGGCTATGTTGTCTACATCTGCGCCCGGAACCCTCACATCGTCGGTATCCTCGATTTCGTCTTGCATTTCCACGTGTTCTGCGGTCACAGAAAACGATATTGCCGTCAATATATTGCCAATCGACAAATAATCCCTATTGGTGTATTCGCTGTCTCCATGAACGTTTAAATACACCAGAAGAAGATGTATCTTCTGCTGTGGAGAGAACCCATCGACGACGCTGATTATGTCTCGTGACAGCAAGATCTCTCGCAATAAATCGATATATTGACCCTCGAGGGAATTGTGGGCCAAAAACCCCAAAAACGACTCGTACGAATCTCTAATATTGACCAGCATTATAAGCTTCGTAAACAAGTCTTTATCCATGTCAACCACCTCCGATACCGTGGCGATAAAGCCAGGAATCCTCACCGACGGCGATTTCCCTATCACCACCTCCATCAACTTTCCGACCCGAATTCTGTCGATTTCGGAGTTGTGGGAGATCCTGAGGAACAGAAGTAGTCCTTTAATGATGATGCGACTTGTAGTGGGCGACAACTGCCATCTTTGGACGTGAGGGGCTAGAATAGTCAAAAATGAACTGATCGCTCCTGGACTGAAGGGAAATTTCCATTTGACCATGATGTTTAGCTGTGCGACCCAGGAATCAAACGAATTCTGATCTGTGATGGCCCTAGCAGCCCACTGGTCGTATTCCAGCTCCGCAAGCTTCCGGCAATTCAAGTAGTCAATGACATGTCTCTGGATTAGTAAACTGGATTTGTGTCTCAATCTTTGCTGTTCTCGCTGCTGACGCTGGATCCTGGACGTTTCGAGGAAATTGGCACCTCCTATTCCGCGCTGAGTGCTGTCCCCGAGGTTGATATTCCTTTTTCGGGTCTGGCCGGTGAAGTTGAACATGTAGAGGATGTTTAGGTGTTTAGTCGCGGTGGCGGGGGTGGTGAGCGCGCGGTGGTGAGTCGCGGTGGCGGTGGGGGTGCGGGAGTGCGCAGGGGTGCGCAGAGGTGGCGAGCGCGCGGTGGTGAGTCACGGTGACAGCCCAGCAGAGCCCCAGAAATGATATCAGAGCACAAGAGTCCCCCAAAAGAGATTCCATCAAAGAAAGCACTCCCCAAACCTCAATTCAAAACTAATCACTCCCCAAAAGCCTGATAACATCCCCAAAAGACTCCATCACAAAAGCCGGCACCATGGACCTGTCTAGCTCGTGCCATCTGTCCAAATCGCGCGGCTTGGTCCCCCCGGTTAGTACCAATATCGACCCCTCGCCGCCGCCCAATTCGCCGTCGTTGCCGAATTTGATGTCGGTGTAAAGAGTATCGCCGATCATCACCGTTTTCTCCCTGTCAAACCCTCTGTGGCTCATAACGGCGCCCAAAAATAGCCCGCTGGGCTTGCCGACGTTGATAAAGTCTCTATGGGCAGTATACTCCATGAAATTGACCACACTGCCGCCGGCCGGGAGCACCAACCCGTTGCCGCCCGGGTAAGACCGGTCGATGTTGGTACCGATGAATGGAAGCGATTTATTGTCGTGAAGTAAGTACTGTAGCGTCAGAGAGATCCGCATATAGTTGAACCGCTTGGTGGACCCCACCACTACCGCCTTGACGTCGGGGTCGACCTGCAATAACGGGTGGTCGGGGCGAAATTCCGCGTCCAACGCGGGGTCGGAGCCCCCCACCGGCTGGTATCCTTGTTCGCGGAGCTCCTGTTCGATCCCGTGGTCCCCCAACACCCAGATTTTACTGCCGGCGGCAATGCCAAGATCCTCCCGCACCGTGGTGGCGGCCGCGTAGCAGGTGGGGAAGATCATGTCTTTGGAGATCCCCACAAACCCTAATCTCCGGAACTTTTCCACGTATTCCTGTCTCGATTTGGACGAGTTGTTGGTGATGAAGGCAAACGCTTTGCCTCTGGTCTGGAGGTAGCTGATGGTGTCTAGCATCCCTGGAATAAGGGTTTCATCCAACCAGATCACGCCGTCGCAGTCGAATAAGAAGTTGTCGTAGCGGTTGATCAACGCCTCCACATGGGCCCGCGTTTCGATTCGTTGGGGGGGCTTTTGGGCCTTTTCTCCTTGGGCCTTTTCTTTCGTCATGGGGTTTTCGGAGTCTCACTGAAAACTTCGCGATGACCGATAACGACGGAACTGTGGAAAACCTCACCGTTAGGGCAGGTGAGGCCTCGGGAGAAACCCCGCAGCAGCGCAAGGCCGCCAGGGCGCGCAAGGGCCAGACTGATGAGGAATACCAGGTGCAGAAGAGGATATTTCACGAAAATGGGCCCCTCGTCAACGACGCCAACTGGCTTCTTGACGACGATGACTTGGCCAATTTGGACAGAAACAACAAGTACGACCGCACGAGAATCCTATTTGCGTGCGAGAAGTTGTACTTTGAGCGGAAGTACGAGGAATGCATGAAAATGGTGGAGTTTGGAGAACAGTTCTACGGCACCGGGCCGGTAGAAGAGGGCACGCGGAAGAAGAAGAGCTCCAACACCGACAGACAGGCTGCGGAGTTGATGCACATTAAGAGGAGGTGTGGAGAGAAGTTGCGCTGTTACTAGACTGCCAAACTGCCCAAACTGGCAATCTGCCCCTGCCTAATCTGCCTGACAAAGAACTGCGGCCTGAGAACCGGCCTGAGAACCGGCCTATTCCGCCATGAGCTGAGCCGCACTATTTATTCATTACAATCACCCTATCACAATCACCCTATCACAATCAACTCTCCACACACAATCACTCTCCACGCACCCTCTCCACAATCACCCCCTCCTCAACCAGATCCGCAACTCCACAAAACTCACCTTCCTCTTCTTGAACACCGTATCCTCGATCGAATTTTCAATGGTGTCGTCCGGCTGAAACTCATCCAACACCTCAGAACTGCCGGTGAGTATGTCTACTTTGTAGTCCAATTCGTCCTGAAACCGGCTGGCCACCGCCAAAGTGGTCTGGATAGCCTTTCCCATTCCTTTTACCGTCACGTACTGCACTTTTTTGTACTCTCCACCCTGATATTTGCGGGAAGGAGTGATGGCCTTGTTGAACTTATCGACCATTTTGGTGATTTTCTTGACTGCCGAAACATAAGGCGTGGATGACTTGACGTAGAACGAGGTTTCCGACTCCACCGCCGGCTTGAGCTCGGTGTTGGCCCGGTGTCGTATGTATTTTCCATTTATATGGTGTTTGACTTTACTGTGGGAGGACATCGTCGCGTTTTTTTGAGATTTTGCCGTGATGTACTGCGTAACTCCACCGGGTTCTTCGTCAATTACGTGCAAGCGAGGCCGAGATGACGCCTCGGAGACCTACGAAACCCACAAGGATGGCACCAAGCGGTTCCAGGACTCAAAAATATACAGCGAGGCCCACCAAAACACGGTTAAAATGATGATCGAAGCACAGAGAAAACTCCAGATATTAGAGAGAAACGGGTTTCTTGAGCCGGTGGACGCGGCAGATCCGCTACCGACAGATACATTCACCCAGGCACCATACTGGCCAGCTATCACGCGGGTGAAACGGGCAAATTAGACCGAAAATGCCAGAAATCGCCGGAAATCGCCGGAAATCGCCATAAATCACCAGAATTGGCCCAGAATTGGCCCAGAAAGGCCCAGAGGGCCACAAATCGGCCGGCGCCACTCCCAGTCCTCCATACATATGTATATTACTGTAATTTACAATTTAACTCATGATCCCTATGCTGAACGTTTGACTTTTCTTTTGTTTTTCAATAAAACCTTTTGTTTGACTCTGGCAGACTCTTGTTCGCTTTCGTCTTCACTCATCATATCCTCGGATGATTCCACATCGAGGTCTTCTTCCACTTCCATGGAAGCTTCCTTGGCAGCGAGCTTTTCGGCTTTTCTTCTCAATTCCACTTCTCTCACCTTAAGCAATTCAGGGTTGGTTTCGACCAACTTTCTGTCCAAAGCAAAGTCCTTTTCTTTATTTCCCTTCATTCTGTTCTTGTAGAAGGCTCTTTCTCTCTTTTGTCTTATTTCTTCCACTCTGGACATGGCTTGCAACGTGGTGGCAACCAAATCTCTATTATACCTAACAGGAACGTTTCTTCTGGAAGCAAAGGTCAAGGTGGAGTCCACCACCAACTCTTTACCAGCAGCCTTTCTGAAGGCCTTGGTCCATCTCAACTTACGAGGATTACGACGTTGTTTGAAAGCATGGTGACATTTGGAACGACAGAACCTGAATTCTTTGGCATCATTTCTAACAAACATTATCCCATGAAGAGGATATACCGGAGACGAGCAAAAGTGACATTGATATACTCTCATTTTCTGTTACTATCGGTGGGTTTCTTAGCTGGACAGTGATGAGAAATGAAAACTGTTACCTCTTCTCTAAAAATTTTTTTGATCGCTGCGATGCGATGAGCGCGACTTCTTATCTGCGGAATGAGGGAAGGACAATAAAGGAGGGGAAATAGAGAACTAGTAGGACAGTTAAGGGTGGAGAGATAAAAAAGAGATGTGACACAAGGGTGGAAAGATAATATTAGGCATGTATTAAACGATATATTCTAGTTGTTTTTACAAGTTGGTTTTGCAGCAAGCTTTGGCTCCACTGGTGGCATTATTGGCCAAAGTGGATCTGTTGAAACTATTAGTAGCCTGGGGCAAATCTAAAGCAGGATTTCTGTCAAAGAAATTAGCAGGACTCAAGTGAATGTTGTGGGTTTCGACAGGCATCACAGGGAAATCCTCCACCCTGGGAATGTGGGTGAATCCCATGGTGGCCCACACAATGAGATCTTCGTTTCTCACAGGATCTTGACCGTTGGCCCAAACGCCCAATCCGCTATCAGCTTGTGATTGGTTGGTGAATTCTCCCGCAGCGTACATCTGTTCGTCGCTGTATTTAGTGACCCACAATTGCTGGGTAGCAAAAGCAGCTCTTTTGCTGTTGAAGGAGTCGCTGTCGGCCAATAACATCTGTCTGGCTGGCATGGCGATCTTGTAGCCAACAGGGCCTTTGGAAATAGGGTTGACGACGTTTTCGTTGATGATCTTGTAGGTTCTGTTGGTGAAAGGGCTTTGTTCGATGTAGCCGGCCTTTTCCACGTAATTTCTGTCGGAAACGAACCCAATCCCAAAAGGATTCAATTTATCTTTGGGTAATTTCTGAGTGTCGTCGTAAACAACGGTGTTCTTGTGTCCATCAATAGCAGGGTCGATTCTGAATGATAAGATGTGCTGATGGTAGGCTGCCATGACGTTTGGCCCCACGATGGTTCCCCAAGGAACCGTGACGTTTTCCTCAATCGGCATGGTAGACAAGATACCAGTAGCTCTCACCTCGATATCGAGGGAACCGTCGGTCACGAACTTGAAATTAAGGATATACTCGTAGTTGGCAACAGTGGCAATGGTTTGAACTACAAATTCCCTCTTTCTGGCCACAACGGCGTTATCGGTTCTGTAGTTGACGTGCTTGTACAAGATCCCGTTATCTTGCTCGTGCATGCAAACAGTGTTTGGAATCACATAAGGTTCACCAGAGGCGTGGATGCCGTAACCATCCAAGTACTGGATAACCCCCAAACAATCGCATCCCAAGTGCAATTTGTTACCATTGACCCCAAAACCACAATCTCCCAAGTCAAAAGCCTGTTTTCTGTGGTAAGGAGCTCTAGGATCTCCGTAAGGAACCGTCATTTCACTCAATGACACTCTGTAGAACACTTGTCTTCCTTTGAAACTTGCGTCGTAAATCGCAAACCCTTCTCTGGCATTTGGAGCCACTCTAAACTCCCATCCTTGCCATTTGACCTTACCATTTACACAGGTGAAAGAAGGACCTTCTGGCTGGCTCACCAACAATGGCTTGACGTCTCTCATGACGGATTCACCGTTCAAGTCGGGGTGGTACTCCACAGCAGCCACCTCTTGCCAGGGCAACGTAGGAGTGGTGTTTTCGTCAAATCCGGCAGGCAAGTAGTCCACTCTGACGAATTTCCGGGTATTGGCTTCGAAAACAGGGGAGAATTTCAATGGCAACGAGTAGTGGTTGGATTCGCTGTGTCCGTTACCTGCAGCGACGTACATGAAAAACTGCACCAATAATCTGTTTTCGTTGGGATCATCAGTGGCATAGATCCAGGGATCGTTTCTGACGGAATAACCCTTTGGCAATTTCAATTTTTCGATTTCTGCCTTGACGATGGGGTGATCATTACAGAATATTTCCAAATCCAACATATCTTCAGGCAAGAAAGGACCCACCACTCCTTTTGGCAATTGGGTTTTAGTGATGATGTGTCCCACGGAGACATTGACCAACGCCTTATTGAACACGTCGGTATTGGTGTAGTAGTAACAATACAACACTCTGGAGATGTTTGGCAAGGGCAATCCGTGTTTCTCGGCCTCCAAGTATTTGATCATGTCCTTTTTAGGGGGATCGATCCTGTCGATTTGCACGAAGTGGACGTTGGCGGTTGCGGGATAAGCGTCTTTGACCAATTTTGCGGCGGTGGAGATCTCGTAATCCCTGACGCCCTCAAAGGGGTGGGGTTTAGCGGCTTGCTTTTCTACGGCGATTTCCATTTGATCCGAGTTTAATTAATTTTCACCAGGACAACCGTTTTATTTTATAGTATTTATCTGGGCACCCACCTTCCTCATTGGGCGAAATGCGATTAGGGCCCAAAGCGGTAATTGGATGCGGGACGTAAAAGAGACAACCGCAGTGCTTGTCGGGAAGCGACACCGTGATTGACGGAAACCGAAACCGCAGCGGTGACTCGCAGTGACTAAACCAGTGAGCGACCATTCGCAGTGACTAATACGGGGCGTGGTAATGTATACGATTCTCTTATCTTTGTTACCCGCACTCGTTATCGCGTAAATAATTCCGGACGATAAACCAATGAGGTAACAGGCGGTGAGCGGAATAGGCGTAAGGGTATACATTAAAAAAGGTGGGATACATAAGGTGGTCTACAAGGTGGTCTACAAGAGGATGTAATTTTGTGAAACTAGTTCGAGTGTAAACTACACCCTCCAAATCCTTTAAATGAGTCTAAGCCTGAAACTTGTCCAATCAGTTCGAATCAGGTCAAATCTAAGTCCGCCAAAACCGCCAACACTCAAACATGGGCCTAGCGGCACCGCGGCCTTTGGTAAGACATCAAAAGTTAAACTCCGACTCATCGTCACTGTATCTGCCCTCCTTCTCCTTCTCGTATCGTGGAGGACCAGCCTTCGACGATGGCGAAGAAAGTGGAGACTCAAACTCCTCAGACTCACTGTCAACGTCTGATGGATTCTGCGATTGAAGTCTCGACACGTTTCTCGAAGCAAAGAAACTCTGCTCAGCAGTTATTATGGATCTGATTTTTGCGGGTAAGATATCTGGCCTATAGAACCTCAAATCCACTCTACCCACCAAGTATATCACATTGACCAACACCTCCAACACTCCCCATGTGATATATGCCACCACAGGCTTGGTGAGAGGGTGCTGTTTCCAGCTCTGGTCGGTTTGGAAGCACACTATGCCTCTCAAGATAGCTTCTGTCATCGTCAACAACGTGGTGATGGTGACAATGATTATCGATTTGTTGTGCTCGAGCGTACCTCTTTCGTTGGTCAATCCTTCCACAGTGTTATAATGATGGTGTGTTGCAGCTATGACCCTTATGGCATGTCTATGGTTATGGTTTCTTTTCATAAATGTCTCCTCTGCGTCTCGTGCAGCATTTTTCTTCACGAAATAGAACGGATGGAACGATTCGATCCACCACGGCTGGTACGTATACAAGTTTTCGTCCTTTCTTGTTGGTTTGAAGAAGTATGAAAGCCCCAATAAGCTCACAGCAGTGAACGAGTACAAGAATATCATCACCGCCGAAACCATCACGCAGATTTGATAATTTCGGTAGGCCCTTTTGCTCAAAAACCGAGTATAAGGCACAGCCGACGACACAATGGTCAAGATAACCACCAATATCACCACAAAATACAACACAAGCATGGTGTAATTGAAGAGCCTTCTGGCCCCACCCACGGGATGTCTCCAACTGAACAACCGCTGAGCAAGAATCAAGTTGATGGTGGTCAAGAATACGGAAAAAATGATCAAAAACACTTCGCTGGCGATCCCGGTGTCGACTTGGGTGACGTCGGTGGCCCAAACCGCTCTCAAAGACCACCCGATGGTTTTCCCCATGCCGTAGAGAAACCACAAAAACGAAATGTAGAAGAAGTGTCCTCGTGAAAAGTTCGCCACGAATAGACCCAAATGGCTGAGGCCTATGACGAAAAACACCACCGCAAACACAATTGACGGCGCCAAGTCACTGTTGTCGGGGTAGTTTCCAAATATGTTGTTTAGGTAGCTCACGGACCGCTTGACGATTTCTGGTGGCAAGTCTGGGCCCAATAAGTTCTTAGCCTGCGTTGATAACGGCTTGACTCCAGTGCCGGGTGCTGCTCCATTATTGGCGGCAAAGATGAGCAGTAGCACTCCGTCCGCTGCACTATACTCCCTAGTTACCATTAGTTTCGGATCTAGCGGTTTTGGGTCTATTTATATCGAGTTCTCCACCTTTCGAGGGGTGATTTGCAGCTTGTGATTATGAGTGGGAATTGTTCGCAGTTTTTGTGGGGTAACTGGTGCGAATCGATTCACTGTCGGGGGTAGTCACCTATGCTGGGGGAGGCTGTAGTTGTCGTTGGTTGCCACTGCTGCTCTCTATCGCTAGGGTCAAATAGTAAAATCAAATGCGAGATGTCGTGTGTCGCTTCTCCGCCTTTCCTAAAACAGTAATTATTACTGGGGTAACCTTATATTCCTAATCCGTATATAAAAATGGTGATCGTAAAGTGGAGTATCGTGAGTGGTGTGATGGCTATGGCTTTTAAGGGGTGATTGGTTTTCAAGTTTATAAACCACCAGAAAGACGAGCTGTCAGAAGCCATGAAGCTGCTAGAAGCCATGAAGCTGTCAGAAGCCATGAAGCTGTCAGAAGCCATAAAGCCATGAATTTGCCGTAGAGCTGCCAGAAAGTTACCGAAACCTGCCATAAAACTGCCAAATCTCGCTTGAACCTACCAAAACGCCAACACCGCTAAAACTGAAACTCAGAATCATCGTCCTTTTTCTCAGTTGAATACTGTGGAGTTTCTCCCTCCTGGAAATATTCGCTTTCCTCGCTTTCATCGCTTTCATCTTCCTCCCAGGTCTCGTTGGTGGGCATCCTCGACAAGGTGGTAGACTGCTCGGCTGTTATGATGCTTCTCACTCTCCTGGGGAGTTTGTCTGGTTTATAAAATCGCAAGTCGACTCTTCCAATGAGGAATAAAAGGTTGATAACGATCTCAAACAATCCCCAACAAATATACATGAGAACAGGATCCGCTGCGGGCCCGGCATTGATGTTTTTCCTCGCTTGGAACACTACAATGGCCCTGCAAATGGCCGATATGAAGATGAAAACTGTCGAGGCAGTGATGATCAAGATCGAGTTATTATGGTCCAAATTGCCTCTTTCGTTGGTAAGTCCTTGTACCATATTGTAGTGATGGTGGGTGGCAGCAATTACCCTGACGGCGTGTCTGTGGTTGTGGTTTCTTCTCATGAAAGTCTCTTCGGCATCCCTTTTGGCCCCTTTTTTCACAAAGTACAACGGATGGAACGATTCGATCCACCACGGCTGATAGGTGTACAAATTCTCGTCCTTTCTCGTTGGCTTGAAGAAGTAGGCGAGTGCTAGCAACGACACCCCGGTTAATGAATAAAGAATGATCAAAATCGACGACACCATCACACAAATCTTGAAGTTCAAGAAGTTCGCCCGGCTCAAATTGGTGATATAAGGCTTCACCGAGGCCAAAATCGTCATAGTAACCACCCCAGCCACCAAAAGATACAACCCGAACATGAAATAAGTGAATAATCTTCGGGTACCACCCACGGGATGTCTCCAGGTGAACAATCTTTGCGTCAAGATCAAATTCGAGGGGATCACCAAAACCGATGCAATGACCAATAACACCTCATTTGCGAGCCCCATGTCCACGTTGGTGATATGGTAGCTCCATGTGATCCTCGTGGCGAAACCTACCACCCTACACACACAATAGAACGCCCAGAACAAGTTGAAATGGAAGTAATGTTCTCTCGACAAGTTGACCACGTATAAAACGAAATGCATTACTGCCAACAATCCGAAGATCCCAGCGAAAATCGCCAGCGGAACAACATCATTGGGCTTCGGATATCCACCAAACAAGTTGTTCTGCATCAACACATTGTAATCGACCAAGATCTGCGGGAGTTTCGGCCCTAAAAGATTATTACCAAAGATTGAGAAATACCTGATTCCCGTTCCAGGATCGTTACCATTGAACAACGCATGGATGAATCCCATGAGCCCTTGTGCTCCATCGTAACTGTCGTAGATATCGCCATAAAACCTCGTGATCTGCTTGACTGCCATGATGAAGATGTTTGAACGGAGTCTAACTCCAATTCGGCTGAGATTTTAGGGGTCCTGTGATTTCAAACCGTCTGCAAATTCTTTGTGCCGGGGGATGAATGTGAATATTTACGCCCAATGCGGAAATGTCTATTGTTTCCCGCCCCACTCAAACTGCGGTACACCACCGGTGCGTGTCGTCGTTTTTGCAACCAAATCACAAACCCCAGATGACAATGTGGAGGCCTGGCGAAAAGGAAGTTCATTTCAAAAGATGCGTAGCTAAGCTTTGGAAGGTTGGCCGCAGTGAAAATGCCAGCTTGACAATTGCCATGTTGGTCGTTTTGAGTGTTATCAATTTGGTCAATTACTATGAATTATACAGTTTCTCTGCCAAATTTCCCCCGGTGGATGTGGTTTCCGTTTTGAATGGCCCAGAGGAGCTCAAGCTGAATTCTGCTACCATTTACAATTTTCTTATTGATAGTTACTTGCGCAACGAGGAACATTACACTAATCATAGTGACGAAATTACACTTGTGACTACCCCTGTGCTTTCCTTCGATAGACACCAGAGCAAAATCGAATTCATAGATGGTTTTGCGGATTTTTCCAATCCAACAGAGTTGCGGCCACTGGCCGATTCTATCAACCCGTGGGTAGGATCGATGTTAAAACTCGATTTTGACATTCATCCCTTTAATTTTTCCTTCAACTCCACCAAATTCGCCACCTTCAACACTCAAGTCAACTATTTGTACCACAAGGACTTTCCCATTGAGAAAATCTCGTCTTTGTGGTATATAGTGCATATTTCTAACCTCATAGTGTTGGTATGTTCTATGATCACTGCTTTCTCGTTGAATTTGGTCTGGATTACCTCAAAACACGCCCGATTGGCCTGTTTCGTGTGTTTGGGTATTTCTAGTATGATCTGCTTGGGCTCAGAGGTGTTTCAAGTCATTTTGATCTGTGTATTTCAGGCAAAGATGAACAATGCCAAGTTTCCGAAGACTTTCTGTCTTTTATTGGCCGTATTATTGTTCAATGTGTACAACACCTACCTTATGTTTGATCATTTGGTGGACCATCTTGATTTGGGTTTGTATCTAAAAAGAGAGATCAAAACCCCGAACTCAGCAGCTTCTCCTTATCCATCGTCGATTATCACCAATTCTTCGAGCGTGGAGTCTGCCGACAGCAAAGGAATGCATCCATTGACCCCGCAAAAGGCAAGGACCTCGGCTGACGTAACTAGTATTTATTCAGGCTCACCGTCTCCAATGAAGTCCGTTGCAGCCTCCTCGGTTCCCCGTTACAATTATCGTGCTAGTGCTGTAAGTTTGGATCCTCATTTGATCAAAAGTGATTGGTCCGAAGGTCCTCTCAAACCTTCAGTTCAGTACAATGGGCCCGTTAAGATTCCTGCTTCTGTTACCGATAGCAACGCCAAAATGTCGACTGAAGGTAATTTTCCGGAACATGAGCACCAAATCGGACTCCAACTGCCTGGTGAAACCCTTTAACCGAGGGATGCAGCTTTAGTTACTGGAATTGGAAGCATCTATGCTATTAGTATCGTTCTAAGGTGTTTATTTGTTATACATCTTCTATCTACAGTTCTTCCAATTGATACAACTTCTATCTACAGTTCTATCTTCAGTTCTTCCCACTTCTTTCATCATTCCTCTCGACTCCTTCACAGTTTCACTCATCGGTGCCTTCTTCTCTATTTATGGTGATCATCTCTTCGAATGACGGCCTAAAAGGCCATAAGGTGAATTGTTCCACCACTTCTTTGACCTCGTGAGCTTCCAACTCTCTGACTGTCTTGTGTAGGAGATGTGACAACTTGGGCCTCAAGTAATCGTCAGCCCCGGGTCCTAAGTATCCAATACTCTCGCTCAACGGAGTAGCTTTCCGGAACAATAGAATCTGGGTAACATATTCCAAAGTAGGGATATCCACGTCGATTGAGGCTTTGGGGATCACCTCCACCACCGCAAACCTCGTGGAGGGGTACAAGGAGTACGAGGGGAGGATTATCGGCTGGTCTTTCACTAAGACATTGACATCGTAATCATAGCCGTCGGGCTGATGGGTGTTTCCATCGCTTTCGTTAATAGCCACCAACTTTGTGTCGGTGAAAAGCTCTAATTTGATGGCGGTCCTGTTTCTGAACCGGGAGTAGGGCTTGGACAAGAACTTCTTAGCCGAAACCTCGGGGATAATGCATATCATACGCACTGTTCCGTACCTTTGAAGCCAATTATGGTGGGCCGAACACATCATCCACTGTGCGAATAACGCTTCTCCGCCCGGACAGGAGGTCAAATTCCCCACGATCAACAACCCATCGTGAATTTGGTCCCTCGGCTTGATTTCTGGTGTTATTATCCCTTTTTCCACGAGATCTGTGTAGGTGTCCCACTTAAATCCATTCAAATAGTGGTGTTCGAATCTGCGATCAGTGTTGTGGGGATCCTTATCCAACACTTCCTTTAGCCCGTGGTACGACTTCAACGCCGGCATCAGCGTCTCGAGCATAATGTGTTTTTTAGGTTTCAACTCGTAGTTCAACATCGCCGACATCAATCCGTTGCCACTATAAATATCTACTACTTCCAAACCCAGGGATGCATTGGGGTACTTAGATCTCAAATTTAGTTTGTCCAACAACGCCTGGGGAAACCTTGGGTCCATAAAGTTCTTCGACATCCCGCTAGAAACGGGGATGGGTCTGAATCCTTTTAATATTGGGTTCAACGACCGTAGACTCATGTTTCGACCGCCTAATTCTGCTGGCCTGAAATATTTTAGATCATCGCACCCGCACCGATAAACGATCCCTATGTCCATCAACAGAATACTACTTAAAAACGACCACCTCCGATGCTTTCAAGCCAATGGCGTGCCCTTCGAGTTGTATTCGGGCGAGAAAATCACTTATAGCACAAAATCAACGAGGCAAACCTTGAAAATCCAGCTGAAATCAGGCCCAGCAATGCGGATCACTTCGAATGACGGGTTTATATATGTCACCAATAAGAGGCTTATTTTCATAACTGCTTCTTCCGGGGATATAAATAGTTTCCTGCTTGAATTCCAACATTGTCCTGCGTTGCAATTCTCCCATAAGATGCAATCGCCGTGGTTCGGGGCCAATTACTATGAGTTTTTGTTCTTGAGTACTGGAGATGACATTAGCGATGGATTTAGTAAAAACGAATGGTACGAGGGTGAAATAAAGTTCAACGATGGGGGATTGTTTGAATTTGTGGAGAAAATGAATCATAGTTTGAACGACACCATCAATAACCCCCAGATTGATGACCAGTTACCCGCATATAGCCCGGTGTGAGGGTGAATTTGAGATTTACAGTCGCTGGCGATGTTGGTATACGATATCACACAGCGGGGTGGTAAGAGAAGGATGAAGTAATATAATTTACATCTATAATAACAATATTATACAGTTCAATCGAAATTTAGGGTATCTCCCAAGCCGTTATCCCCAATTAGGCCGGTGGTGAAAGCTTCTAAATCAGATTGTAGTTCCGAAGTGGGTTCAGTCTGTTTGATAACGTCATTTGCAATGTCGTTAAATCCAGCCAAATTATTAAGTGACGAGCTGTCGGTGGCTAGCATATTGGTATCCGAAAGTGCCATCGAGTCGGAAGCTGAAATCGCTGGATTAACAATGGCTGGGAAAGGTTTGAGGATTTGCAACGGTTTTAATTTGTAGGTTTCGTCGAATTGCGAAAAATCAAGAGTCCTGTTGATCTCTTCCTCTGGTAAACCAGTGGAAAACTCTCTGAATTTCATCAATGCAAGTTTTTCCAATTCGACGGCATCCTGATAGACCAAGGAACCTTCTTCATTATATATCCTAGCATTGCTGAAAATCAAATGAATGTCTTCAATGAACTCTCTAACATTTGAATAGGTCCTATTGGCGATTCTCTTTTTGACCACGTCTAAAGCTATAGGATGTTTGATAAGGACATAGTAGTCAGGATAGTGTTTCCTAGAAGGTTTGACCAAAAATAGTTCACTTAATCTTCTCCCTTGCTCGTTGGTATGATTTATGATCAAGTTATAAATGACTTCGCAGATACTCTGTAAGCTTTGTCTGTCTTCAGGACTAAGGGGATCAATGACGGGAGTTGATCGACTCATGGTTGACCCACCTCGCCCCCTACCTCGTCCACGACCTCGGCCTCGACCTCGGCCAGAGCCCCTAGTACTTGGGGTAGATGAACGTTGTCTTTTTGCCTCAACGATATTCGCAGACTCGTTGGATCCTATTCTCTTGAGGGACGGCCTTTCGTCATCTGAATCAATAATGAAATCATTCAAATCATCGTCCTCGTTAAATTTAGGTTTACGAGGTCCACGCTTACGTCGAGGCTTAGTATCGTCATCGAAATCGTTATCGCTATCTGACACAACCCCTTCAATTTGTCTCAACCATTGTTCTTCAGTCAAATTATCATCGTACTTTGCTGTTCTCCTCTCTCTATTACCTCTTCCATAGTCTTCCATCTTAATTTCGTCTTTCTTGATCAATGACTCAGGATCCTTTTTGTAAATTTCTGGCAACTCAGCTTCGCTGAATAATCTAGTTGGATATGTGGCCTCTCTAGTTTCGGTAACTCTCCTATCGTCGAGATCCTTGAAAATGTCGAGTTCACCGTCATTTCTGGCAATGACCTGATTCAACTCATCATCGTCCAAATCCTCATCTTCGTCGTCGTTATTTAATTTTCTTTCCTCCTCCTTCTCGATCAATGCTCTTAATAAGGCTTCTTGTTCCTCAGCAGTCGATTTGTTATCAAACTTACCTGCTTGAATGACTTTACCATCAATTTCCAATTTGGCATGAGCTCTTTCCAAAATCATTTCTTCCACCGAGTCCTCGGTAATTAATCTTAGAATTCTCACCTCATTCTTTTGGCCGATTCTATGGGCTCTGTCTTGGGCTTGCAAATCTTGATGAGGATTCCAATCAGTATCGAAGATAATGACTGTATCGGCGGTTTGAAGATTTAAACCTAACCCACCGGCTCTGGTGGATAAAAGGAAACAAAAGTATTCGGAATTGGGGGCATTGAAGAGCTTCAAAAGCGAGGTTCTGTCGTCAGCTTTGGTTCCACCATCCAATCTCATGTATTTCAAGTTCCTTAACCGTAAGAAATCCTCCATGATATCCATGATTTGGGTCATCTGGAAGAAAATTAACACTCTGTGGCCAGTGGCCTTAAACTTGGGTAAGATTCTGTCCAATAATTCGAATTTGCCTGCAACCCTCCATATATCATCATTTGTCTCTGATACTGGGTTGATAAGATTCTCAACTTCTTCATATACAAAGGGATGATTACAAATTTTCCTCAATTGCATGATTTGATTGTTTGCATTTTTTATGATAACCGGAGCACCATTCTCATCTCCAGTGTATAAGATGTTATATTTCAACATCTGTTGATACAACTTGGACTGAACTGCAGACATCTTACACTTGACAACTTTTTCAACCTTACTTGGTAAATCTTTCTCCACATCTTTCTTCAATCTTCTTAAAAGGAAAGGTCTCAAAACTTTATGCAATCTTCGGATGATCAATAAGGTTTCTTCTTCGGTCAATGCAATCTTATCTTGACCCCCGGTGTTGGCAAATGGAGTGTTGAACCACTCATCAAAAGACTTCACCGAATTGAAAATTTTGGGCAAAACAAAGTTCAAAAGGGCCCATAATTCTGGTAAATTATTCTGTAAAGGAGTACCGGTCAAAATCAACCGGTTGTCACTGTGATAGCTATGCGTCAAGGTTTCTGAAAGTTTAGAATTACTATTTTTCATTCTATGACCTTCATCAATGATCATATGGACCCATTTGATACGGGATAATAAGGATTTGTCCTTGATAATATACTCAAAGGTGGTCAATAAAATTTGGAAATTTCCTGTTCTAACATCATTAGCTAGTAATTTCCGCTGATTTGGGGTGCCCTTGTAGGTAATTTTCTTTATTGTAGGAGCCCATTTATCGAATTCCAAATTCCAATTGGTCAAGGTGGATAAAGGCACGATAACTAGGTAATGGCCAAATATTTTCTTAGCTTCAACTAAGTAGGCGATCAAGGAAATTGTTTGAATCGTTTTACCAAGACCCATTTCATCGGCCAAAATCCCATTCAACCTATTATTGAATAATGAAACCATCCACTGTAAACCTTTTATTTGATATTCCTTTAATGTTCCACCTACGAGAATGTTTGGCTGCTTGGTGACTTCTTCTTTGATACGATGAGCAACATGATAGTAATCCAACTTCTCACGCCTTTCTTCATCATTCATGCCCTCTACAAAACTCTCACCAGCAGCAGCTCCGGATTCTCGTTGCTGAGTCTGCACCGCTTGGGCTAAAGAATCCAAGAAGGTATTGGTTTGTTTCAATAATTGGGTGATTCTTGTATCTTTGGTATGATCTAATAACTTTAAATAAGCCTCTTCATCATTCAGTTTCAACGCTTGTAAACGCTGTTTGGCCATTCTTTCCAACTTCTTTTGTTCCTCTTTAGCAGTTTGGTTGTGGAAACTGCTTATTCTGTTGGTGAATCTGTCAATTTTTTCTCGTCTAATATGAGCCTTATCCGCCTGTTTACTGATTGATTGTAACATGTCAGTGATTACAGACCTATGCTTCATGTTCTTCTCTGCCAATAATGACTGAACTTGTTTTTTGTACAATTCATGACTAGATGCAATGTTTTCCAAAGTTAAGGGGTTGAATTTAGCAAGGAAGTTGGGGTGTGAGTTGGGTAGCAAAGATTTATTGAACCAAATATGAGACAAGTAAGACCCTCTCAATTGTTTTTGAAAAGGTATCAACTCCAACATATTGATCTCCATAATTATATTGTCTTTTGATGTCTCATCGTCACTATAGTCCAAACTACTCAATTTCTTTTTCAAAAACGTGAGCCTTTCGTCTATTTTCAACATGATATAAGCCTCACGGTTACTTTTGATTTCTTTCATGTCAATACCTTCAGGAAATAATCCAGGATAAGTGAAACGAGTTTGGCTGGAAAACAATTGCTGGTAAGGAATTTCTTCGACATCTTCCCCTACCAACGAGGGTAATTCGTAACAATCAACTTGGACCATTGGTTGGTCAATGGGCACGATCAACTTCTTATCGGCATTCTCAACGGTCGATAAAAAGTTCAGGATTTCCCTCGGTACCTGAGGTTTGAAGGGAATCACTACAACGTTGCTGTTACCGTTTTCTTCCCGTTTGAGGGCTGGGGACTTCGAGGGATTGGAGTTTCTTGACTTGGAGCTAGCTCTTTTGTCAAGGGTTTGGTTTTTCAACGGCTGAGTCTGCGAATACGGACTTTGTGATTGTTTGCCGAGACTGCCACTTCTGGAACCTTGGGAGGGTATTTGTACAGGGGTTTGACTAGGGATTGATTGATTATGCATGACTGGAGTTGGAAACCCGCTTCCCTGGCCCAATGAAGGAGACTGGTGTGTCTGGGGCACGGGTTGATGAATTGCATTGGAGTTTGCACTGCTGACCAGGGAAAGATACGGGGCGTTCTGCGGGACGGCATTTCGATCGCTAGTGGCGAATTCCGTGAGCTGCTGGGGAATTTGAGGGGTTCCGGGCGCTGGGTTTTTCAACAACACCTTCAAGGCCTGCTGATGCGTCTTCAAAAGCTGGAACTGTGTGCCGGTGAAAGCCGACCCCTGGTTGTTAGGAGCGGCGACAGGCTTGTTATATGTGTTGTTATTGCCTATAGGGCCATTTGTGCTGTTCATGGGTGCCTGTGGCGGCTGGTTATACTGATTGTTATTGGATTGATAGTTGAAATTCACCGATGGACTGGCGTAGTTGCCGCCTGTTGGGGCCATAGCATTTCCGCTGGCCATGGCGTTGCCTGTATTGCCACCTGCATTGATCAAATTGGTGTTGGAGGTGGTTTGGCCGTTATTCATGTACATTCTGTTGTTATTTGTCGGCTGAGAGAAACTACCACTGGCGGTTCTGCCCTGAAAATTCCCCGATGCAGGCTGGCTGGAAGGTGTGGGGGCCTGGTGCTGCTGCTGTTGTCTCTGAAGATTCTGTGTCTGCTGCTGCACGTATTTTATCATCTTAGTCAACTGAATGTACTCAGGTACCGATTGTGCGTTATCGCCATATTCATTCTTCAATTGCTGCCAACGACTGACTATCTTCTGCAACTCCTCTTTGCCGAACTGTCTGTTCATGATGTGTCGGGTCGATGCTGTCAAAAACGAACCACAAACCTCGATTAATTCTGATTGATTAGTGTAGCGGTTAACAATCTAATCTGTTTACAGGTCAATTTTCCACGAAGAGAAATGAGAAACTTTCGAGGGGTTGACGTGCGCGGCTCAATGTTGTTTACACCCGTACACCCACTATATACAAACGCCTACTGGGGTCTCCAGAGCTCGCCCTTGCCCCTGGGGGCGTAATTTATGGCGTCGAACCGTTCTTTTTTTATTACTTCTCCGCTCAAATCTGAGGTGGTCTCCTGAACCACGCCTTTGATGCGGGGAAGTTTCTTTCGTCTTGGGTTGGGGGTGGAGTTGGAGGTTTTGGAGTTGGGGGTGGGGTTTGGATTTTTGGAGTTGGAGGTTTTGGAATTGGAGGTTTTGGAATTGGGTTTAGGGTTTGAGGATTTGGGGTTTGAGGATTTGGGGTTTGAGGATTTGGGGTTTGAGGATTTGGGGTTTGAGGATTTGGGGTTCGAATTTTTGGACTTGTTGGTGGCATCGTCGAGCTTTCTGTACTCATATAACGAGGTGTCGATAGTATCCTGCAAAATACTGTCGTGTTCGGTATCTTCTGCGGCAAAACTATGGGGATTGTACAACTTATTGACATCATAGGATTGAAAGATCAACAATTCGGCCTCATTGACGTTCATGCAATCGATTCCAAAACTTCTGGCCCATATTTTGGTGATGGGGTCTTCCGAGACCAACTTCCATTCCTCCAACGGACTTGTGAAATCGTTATTCTGAATGAACTTCTTGAAAATGCATGAACTTATCAAGTATCTCAATCTCGAAGGCATTACAGCAAAGTTTTCGGCATTGGCCGCTGCGTTCTTGTAGGATTCGGAATTCTCGTATTGGATATCGTTGGCGTTATCAGTCTGCTGGTGAAAGTCGTCGAGTTGGTTCAAATCCTCGTATTTCTTACCGATGAAGGTGGAGTCGAATTTAGTCTTAAAATTGGGAAATTCCTTGATTTTAGGATCGTGGATCTGGTATGTTTGGCACTGTGCCCACGGCGGACCCCGCTCGTAAGGAGATTCTATTAGCAAGTTGACGTGGAAGTGGTCGCCGATCGAAGTCTCCGATAAATTGTTTTCAAAGAGCTCATCAATGAATTTAATGGATTGACGGGCGAAAGTGGCAGTCATGGAGGTTCCCTTCTTCAAGTAGTCGAATTCGTGTAATGTGTATCCGGGAATATAGAGATTTATGATGTTTTTGTGGTCTCTGATCCCCTTGTCACGACTATTAACGTACTCTTCATTATACCACCGTTTGATATTACCTATACCTCTAGTGAAAGCCGAAGGGTCAAGAATGAGATTGATTTTTCTGATTGAGGGGCCTGTTTTAGGCTCTTGGGCTTCGGGGACTGCGGGTGCCAATTCGTCAAATTGATGGACGTGCTGGTATTGATCCAGATCACTGGGTTGCATGGTCTTGGGTGAGAAAGTGCGAAGCGCTGAAGTGCGTAAGGCGGCGAGCTGTGGTGGTGCGTGAGGCGGCGAAGGGGCGCACCGGGGACAGAGTGGGCCTGCGCTGGGTTTAGAGAAAGTGGGCCCAGCGCGTAGGCCCAGCTATGTTTATTACATTCGGCACAACACTACCGTTCTAAAGGCTCTGCTGATCGACTGCTCGGCGCACATCGACAGGTGGCAGATATATCATTTTGTTTCACCCGGTTCTTGTCAGAATAACCTTCACTGTTAGTATTTCACTCAATCAATCAGATATTAGTCAAGGTTGGAATCAATAAACCGAAGTTTTAATATTAGAGATGCCAGAAAAAACATACAGATAATTTAATAAATCATCATTTTGAATCAAGTTACATACCATTTGGTTCCTCTCGAAGCATTTTCTATCCCATTCAAGCTCATTCAGGCGTTTCTAATTCAAAGCTGCTGTTGAGAACATGAGAATTTTTGAGCAGAGCAAAATTTTTATATACTGCGGTCGTGCGCAGACCATCTACTGATGGGAGGGAGAACCGATATACTTCGGTGTTGATGCATGATAATGGCCCTGGGAGTTCATAGCAGCTTGATATGATATGTGAGATGCTCGGAGTATTTTCTGGGGATTTTGTACGAATAAATGAATTTTATTCGTATATTCTAATCACGTTTAGTGGAATTCACCCATCAGAACTCTAAACCATTATCGATATTCCTATAAGAATCACTGAATTCCAACTTCTTGAAAGCTGGACTGGTCAAAGTGGTTGTGTCCTCCAATTGACACACGGCTTCATGGAGCAACATCATCATATTATGAGCATCTTCCAAATCTCTGTTGAACTCACCTTGTTTTGCAACCAATGCCTTCTTCCAGTCTTTGAATCTCTTTTCCTGACTGCCAATGACTTCTTTGAAGCCTTCTTTCAATTTGGTTTCCTTATAGGCCAACACGTCGTCATTACGTCTGCTTTCCTCCTGAAACTGGGCTAATGAGTACTTACAATAAATGGCAAACTGTGCTAAACCGCTTTCGGCCACAGCAGGTACTTTCAATTCGGCTGCAAAGGTCTCGTTCAAAATTTGGCTCCTGAAAGCCTCGTAATGGGTTTCTGTGGACAACACAAAGTCAAGCAAATGTTCACTGATCAAAAGCTTTTTGATTGAGTTGAAATCACACAGTTGGTCGTCTGTGGTCTCAATATGGCCCCAAGGGTACTTCCTTCCTCTGAAAATGGCTCCACGGGAACCAATTATTGAACCCTTGGTCCCAATGAAAGTATAAGGCATTTCGTAGTTGATCTTTTCACTCAACTCTTCATCATTCAAAAAGTCACAGATTTTGATGTCATTATCGAATAAAATGCTTTTAAACCTCAATTTATAGGACGCAATCTCCTGGGGGCTCATGATATCGCTCTTACCGATCACAGGAATCACATTAACCCTCGAACTTATCGATTTGATAGTCTCGATGTCTAATGGGTTCAACTTCTCGATGCTATTGGGTAGCAAGTACACACAGCAGTGAACTCTGTTATCGGATCTACCCTCCCTATGGGGCTGTTGGTCTTGGGATAAATACACTCTAAACTGGTACTCGATGAAATTTTTGAGAGGAATCCACGAACCGTCATTGTTGATCAATTGGCCCAACCCTGACGTTTCAACAATGTTTAAATTCAATTGAAAGTCTCCTTCAACTAATTGGAATCGACTATAAGTGACAAAATCCGTAGTGTGGTCCGGAGAATTCTTCAATAGGTCACAATCGAAAAGGGTGTTAATAAACGAGGTTTTTCCCGTGCCAACTTGCCCAGCAACCATCAAATTGAACTGCCCGCCTTTTCGGTGGATGAGGCGTTGTCTCTGGTTTGGCAAGTGGCTCAACCCGATCTTTTTGTCGCTGTTTAACACGAATGGTACTGTCTCCCACGAGTATCTTTCGGGAACAGTGCCCGATTCCGGTGAAAGCTGGACATTTTCAGGCATCTGCAAACCCATAGCGTCATTTTCCGCTACAGATTGCCCGTCCCCGGACTCAGGGTCGTCCATTGGTGGGGTAGGAATACTCGAAGGGGACATCACCTTATTGAAGTCAAAAATCTCATTCTCCACGGCGGAGTTTCTGATCGACTCGCTCTGGAATTCAGGAGTCGACATGAATCCTGTACTTCAACCAGTAGCCCGATAACCAATAATTAATACAGTCTCAGACAACAAATAATACAATCTCAGACCTGCTTGTGGATAATCAAGTCCACAAATTTTGCACCCAAATATTCCGCGCGCCACATCTGATAACGAATGCAAACGCAAACGTAAATACAAACACAAAGCACTCAACCTTTCCTACTGCACCCAAGCGTACCCGGTCCACACACTATAGGCTCAACATTTACGAAGTGAAACTGGGGGATTCGTGACAAGAACAGTAATTAAACAATTAGTTAAATCAGTGCTGCAATTGCCTATTCGAGACCAAAACAAAACACATCCAGTTACCAGTGAAGAATTGCCGGTTTTATATAAATGAAGCTATTTTTGTAACACCAGGAATTTCCCATTAGCATTGTTAAAATAACTGGCTTGTTTTTGTGCTATTGTTGCCTTGAGTGTTTCCTTTGTTGGTGGATTCCCTATTGAGAAATTCTACTGGTTGTGATTGTTGGACAACAAAGGCTTCCTATTTAGCTTTCATAAATTGCACATCGCCTTACATTTGAGGCCAGCAGAGTGTTTTTTCGTCTGATAATACCATAAGAGACCCAGAGATACCACCATTGACCGCAGATGAGCAGACCAATTCTCAAGGCGAATAAGTCGATGGACGATATCCATTCGAAGACTCCAGCGTACCAGAACACTCGAGAGAGGGCCAGGTCCCAGTCTCCCCTGAAAGCCAACCGAAAATCCCTACCTCCAGGATTTGAATTGAAGTTTCCGTCGCTACCGTTTGTATATTCGGATGATCTTCGATCGATGTCTTCATGGTCGTCGTCCAACAACTCAGGAGGCTCGGGCACGTCAATAGCCAGTGAAAAACTAAAGGAGTTGTCTAAATCACCAATATCCAAAAAATTGCACATAAATACAGTTGGCGATGGCCACCATGTGATACCAATTCCTTTTACAATCACTTTACCACCAAAATTGAGTCCGAAGAATATCCACAAGAACTCAAGATCCCCTTCTCCCGGAAGAATCGATATATCTACGTCTCCTTCTCCTACAAGAAAAAGACGATCACGATTGGTGTTCACAGGCACCACCTACGAGAAAATCGATACCCTGTCATCCGAAGACGACTCAGAGGGCGAAAAGAACACTCAGATCGAATTGGCCAAGAGAAGGTTGAAAGAAATGGAAACAAGAGACGATAGTGGCGAATTTACCCCGAGATCTGGAAAAACCGTCAAATTCGATCTCCAAACGCCCCAATCGCCCCAGTCTCCCCAGTCAACGCCCTCCAGCCCCAAAAGACAGGGCCCTCCTCCAGTCAGCTCAAACAAACGAAAATCTCCCAAAATTCCCACACAAACCAGACAAAAGGATCAAGACGAGTTGAGCATAATCGAAGAACAATCTCCATCTGCCAGTAACAGCAGCTCCAGAAAATCAAGCACCAGAGACGAACCTGACCGAACCAACCCGCCTTTGGGCCAAACAACCCAATCCACCGCTGCATCTCCAGTCAGAGGCAGAGAGAGACAATTGGGGCCACCAATACCTACAAATGTCCCGTTGAACCTGCTTCCCATCCAAGGGCCGTTGTATCCCCAGAATCTGCATCCCGTTCCAAGGCAGAGCCCTTACCCAATTCAAATGCCCTTATATTCACAAAACCTTCAATCAGTCGCTCCAAAATCACCCCAAACCAGACACATGTCAGCGCCATTGCCCCAGGCATCTCCCACGAGAAACACGAGCCATGCCACTAAGGAGTTGCCTCCAATAGCACAGAAAGTCAGCATGCAAAGATATGTCACCGAGGGTAACCTTTCGATGTTGAAGAACTCTAATGCTCCTGTGACCAATCGAGGCCAAGTGCTTCAAATTGAAAAACGGAGTTTTAGTGATGAGTCGCATGTGTCATCCGTGAGCTCATTCAGTACCGTAGCAGACGCCATGAGCGTGAGTAGCAAGCTCCAAACACCAGTCAAACAACGTGATGTCAGTGATGTATCAGTGGGTTCAAGTGACTCGACTATTTCGATGGAATCGTGGAACTCGGTGCAGAAGAGTATTGATTTGAGTACCAGGGGCTGCGACAGGTCTGACATTTCAGACAGATCTGATAATTCAGACAGAGACGCCAATTTCGACAGAGACTCTAATTCAGACAGAGATTCTTATTCAGACAGAGAATCTTATTCAGACAGAGACTCATATCGGGGTTCAGAAGTGTCCGATTCATCGGAAGGCACTTACGCGGACTCTGTGCCAGAAACGGAAATTCCTATGCACAGAGATATCTCCGAGCAAATCGTGCATAAGTCGGTAGCGACATCGGTGGCCCATGTAACAAGCTCTGATAACATCGAACACCTGAGAGAAGTGGCATTCGAGGATGCCGACGCCACAGGAGTAGAAACCGAGGCCGAGGAAAGCACAATGGTGGGTTTCTACTTGAATGCAGACACAGAAGACGACACCGAGGAGGAAATGGATAGCGTTGTCGACAAACTAGGCGAATTGGCGTTGGAACGACCCGCGTTGGAATCAGAACCGGCGTTGGAATCAGATTCCACCTTTGAGTCACAACAGGACACCTTTGACATCGACTCAGTGGATAAGGGTGCCAATGACAATAAAGGAGCAGGAAAGAGGTTTGATTTCCCCAACAACCTCAACAACGTGACCAACGCCGACAGCATCAAAAAGCGAATAATATCCAGCGAAACTCAACGCTCAGGAAGATACAGCTTCTTTTCTGCCGCAGACGGACAAATAGAGATCCCCGATTTGAGCGAGGCATCCTTTAGCGAAGCCGGAACCATCCAAAAGGAGGCTTTCATGACCACCAACGGCATTTCCTTCAAAGACGTGGCTTCTGACAGCGAAACCGAAGCTTTGGAGCCCATAGGATTTCCCTGCCAGAAGGGTAGAAGAATTGTCACTGAGCAGTTCAAACACTTGTACGACGACAGTGACAGCGACGTCGGGCCTTCAAATTACCCTCTTTATGCCAGCAACGTCAAATCTAAGTCTACATCGAACTTGGTTTCGAACAAGGAACTTCCACCGTTACCGTCCCAAGGGGAATTCGTGCAAAACCAAATTCAAACTCCAATGAGAATGAATGTGAGGCAGAACGGGGGCCATAATAGACTGCACAGTCGCCACAAATCTTTGGGAAAGATCGAATTCAATCTAGCGGACCTCCAGAAGCCGGTACCGAGGGCGGAGGCCCCCAGGGACCAACACCCAGTCGCTAAAGACCAAAACAAGGAATTGGCGCACACCGAACCGGACTCACAGGTGTTTAGTATCAACGTGGCCGAACCTCCAAAGCCCATTAACTATGAGGTAGACTTTAAAGAAGCAGCCAAAGAATTCAAAGAACGAAACGACTTCAGATCGGTGACACCAACCATGAACGAGTTGAGAAAGATGAAATCTCTCCGGTCGAAAAAGTCAGACACAGCCAGCGAAACGAGCTATGCCACCAGCAGGTCCGACAAACAAAGCCAGTCAACCGATTTATCCGACACTGAAAGCATAACGATCGATTTGACCAAGGATACCTACGATGTGTGCACCATTCAGAGAAATCAGTCCACACTGTCCTACAGATCGGTCACCGAAAGCTTGAACGGTAAAGAGGTGGAGGTGGTGATTGTCGATGACGACGAGCGAGACTTGGAGAGTATATACTCCAAATACGGTAAAAACTGGTTGGGAAGAAGCGAATCCACCAAATCAGACACCTCCAATGCTTCGAGTGCTTTTTCGTATACTTCGATGGCCAGCGACCGTATCAACGTTAGAAGCCACACCATGAATCAGATGGGGCCCAGGAGGACCCACAACCTCAACAGGCCTTTTTCTGCTTCCAATGGCAGCAGCAAGTATAAATCACGGAGAATCAGGTTACCCAACAGACCTGAAAAGGAAGAAGACAAGTACTTGGATTATACCAAGTCGTCGAGCTTTTATGACTTCAACTCCTTCATAAACCAGAAAAACGGTGGTACAGGTAGAGTATAGAATAAATATTAATTATGCCATATGCTATGCGTGAATCGTGAGCTCTTGGAGCCGGAGGTGTTGTTCGTAGGTCGTTATGTTGGGCAAGTGTGCTGCTTGATCGTTATAAGTGTTCACTTTATGTTTTGATTGTGGGAGTTGACTTTGTGGCGTTTGATTGTTATCATTGGGGGTTAGTAAAGTTTTCGTAAGGGTTCTTATACTGTGTTCTACAATTCGTTCATCTTCTTTCATGCTCATACACGTTACTTCTCGGTAATGGTCGTCAAACTGTTCTCCACCTCCTCCGCGAAGTCGAGCTTTGGAAGGGGAGAACTTGGGGCCCTGAAAGGCTTGTTGTAGTAGGTGACGGTTCTGTTTGACGTTTGAATTTGGTTTTTTAGATTACTGCCCGGTAATATCCTTTGAGGCCTTTTATTGAAGGAATTGGATCTCATGAATGAATTGAGTTGTATCGATTTGTTCAACCTATCGAATTGGCTTAACAACTCTTCGTTGGCGTCGAAATCAAAGTCTTCAGGCAACTGGTTGATTTCGTCAATCAAATCCTTTTCCAATTCATCCAAGGCTTCTTGCTCGTAGTCTTTGGTGGATACTAAGAATGATGGATCACCATCATCGCCTTGCTTGGTACTCGAGCTTTTCAAGCTGGTTTCAGATGTGAGATCATGGAAGTTAAATTCGTCATTGACCGATTGGTCAATTGGGGTAGGGGGCAAATTCCTTGCGTTTGAATGGCTGGAAGGTTGCCGTTGATGCTTGGGGCTCAAATTAGACTTTTGAATAGTTTGCAAGAAGTTCATCATATTTTCAATTGAGTTTCTCTTATTGTTCTGTCCTTCGTCGTTGTTGATTTGTAAGCTCTCTAACAAATTCATCATCTCATTGATAGACTGGCGGTTTATCTTCTTTGGAGGAAGGCCCTGGGAGTCCTTGAATGACTTATTTATGTCTTGTTGATGGTTTTCGAGGGGTTTTTCATCAATAGCCAGAGCCACACCTTCTCCCTTTACACCTTGCTCGTTTGCGGAGCGCAGGCTATCGGTTGGTATTGATTCGTTGAATTCCTCCTCGCCAGAAACCTCACCGTCAGCTGATTGAGATAGCATGAATTCAGGGGTAGATAGGTTATTCAAGATTTTTAGGTTGGATTCGTTTAATTCAGTACCGTAACGCAAATTCTCCATAATTCCCAACCCTTCGTCAGGGTAGTCGTATTGATCGCTATCGCTGTCACTAGATTCCTTCAATAACTCAATCTCATCAATTGATGTGTGAAAACTTCTGATCTTTGATTTGTACTTTGCAATATGCACATTAGGACTAAAATGACGAAATCTCCCATTATTCAAGTCCCTTCCGATAGTCAAACCATTAATCAAAGGAGAATCAAGGTCAAATAGTTCTAAATTATCGAAATTTTCTAGTTTCGGAGTCATAGAATGCTGCTCCTGATCGAGATCCAAATAATCTTCCAAGATGCCATAATCATCATTGAAAAGGTCCTGGCTCGAATTGTTGGGAATCCCCTCAATCGATAAATGATACGAACGGTTGAATGGCACCTTTCCGTGGGGCAAGGTTAAAATGGATTCAGTTTCAAAATATGCCTGGTTGTACTTCCGGTTATTTTCCTCATTTGCCTTGTATTCTTGAATATAATATGGGTCGTGCTCATGATCCTCCAATTCTTCTTCATAGTCATAGTTGTCGTGAGTTATCGAGTCCTCATACTCATCGATATGACTTACTAAGTGCTTACCTATATCATCACCAGACCCTAACTGAGCGTCGATCACATCAGAATACCCCGAATAGTCATCAATATTGGAATACACGTCGTCTTTGTCGTTGGTAGTGTAGAAATCATCACCGAAATCATCAATATAGTTGATTCCCTCTTCGTTATTGTCATAGTCATCCAAGCCATTGTTTTCGTAATCGTAGTCGTCACCTATATCCAAATCATCGTCATTCTCGTAGAAACTGACCTGATCCTTTTTGATCTCCTTCTTGACTTTGGTTTTGTAGTACTTGATGGAGGTGTTTCTGCCTCCTTTCATGTCTTTGACAAAGGAGAAGTTAGAATCCTCTGACTCCATCGATTCTGACGACCCATTGTTTCTTGAAAGTCTTGTATGAATTGATAATGCTCTTTTGAACGACCTCGATCGGGGCTTTGTGGGTGGAGCGTCGCCATTTTTGCCATCATTTTCGCCAGGAACGTCTTCATTGACTGACTTGGTCAATATTTTGGTGGAGCTGCGCTTCAAATCGTTCGAGGTACTGATTGTAGGTACGATTCGGTCGCTTAGCCTCAGAAATCGGGAGTTTTCACTGAAATTGGAGCCCCGGGTGAAGAGATTGGGTCGCGAGGCCGTTGAAACATCTGTGTAGGAGTTATTACCGGCTCTGGCGGAGTAGCTGGCCGAAGCGCCCGACGACGGCTCACTATTATCGAGGGAATTACGCTTTTTGTGGAATAGATTCTTTATGGGCATGAGTAGTTTTTTGGGGGAGCTGGAGGAGTTTGACATGGGTGACTGGTTCAATAATGGCGACGATAAGGGCGTGGTGTTGGGTGCCGACCCATTGGACTGGTTTGATTCAGTCCTTTTGTGGGACTTTATAAAGGACTTCATTGACAGAAGTTTAGATTGATCGCGAATCAATGGGCGGTAGTAATTGACGATAAGCGCCGGATTTAGGCAGGAGACGGTACTGCGCGGCTTTGGAATTGGACGTTAAGATTCTGGTCGTGGTGCGGCTAAATCCATAGAGACCAACAATAGATTATAGGCCAACAATGGACAGAAGACCGCCAATGGATAGGACCACCAACACACCAGGAAACGACACAGACCAGAAAATAGGAGAACTTAAAGCGTCGCAAAGGGTATTCTTGCAGAACCTCCTATTGAGTAGACTGTTAGGCCGAGAGCAGCCTACCAGCAGCCCAGCGTCGCGCCGCCCAGCATCGCGCCATGCTACCGCGCACTCGTTAGGCCTAGCGTGAGCTAAGAGAGGGTGGAGTATTACTTTAACAACGAATTTGGCGCATCTGTCCTAAAATAGTGGGTTGGGAATCTTCGTGTTCCACATTGAAGCAGACAAGGCTTTCTCAGCAATCAGAGAATAACCAAACATTTCATCTTCCGTTTACATTTCGGGCACCAGCCCCAACAAATCACATGAACAATTTGCGACTTCCCCGACACTCTGTGACTGCGAAGTCTCGCAACCTCAAACGATGTCGCAAAGATTTTACAGAAAAAACTCAAAAATTTTTATACGCACTTGGTAATCGAAAATAATTTTTCAACAGATATCTTAAATTAAACCAACATGTTGATTCCAAAGCAAGATAGAAAATTAATCCACCAATATCTTTTCCAAGAAGGTGTTGTTGTTGCTAAAAAAGACTTCGAACAAGCCAAACACGATGAAATCGACACCAAAAACTTGTTTGTTATCAAAGCTTTACAATCTTTAACTTCAAAAGGATTTGTCAAAACCCAATTCTCATGGCAATATTATTACTACACTTTAACTGATGAAGGTGTTGAATTTTTAAGACAAGAATTAAACATCCCAGAAGGTATCTTACCTTTGACCAGATTACAAGGTGCCCCAGCTGAAAGAGCTCAACCAAGATTCCAACAAAGAAGAGGTAACTTTAGAAGAAGAGATTAGGTCTTCTAATTATATTCCTATCAGCTTATTTCTGATATAATCAGGTTGTACGGAATCAAAGGTTGAAGGAGTAGAATAATTAATAAGTGAATGAAAAATCAAAAACTCATCATATGTATATTTTATTCATGTTTTTAATAAACGAAACATTCGGGCTGTCTCTGTACATCGTAGCTCGCACTGAATTTAGCCCACCGCCGGTGAACTTTCCGTTGGTAGGTTCCCCAGAATTCGTATCAGTTTCGCCATAGTTACCAATCCTCGTCCTCCTCAATTGAGCTGTCGTGTCCTGCGCGCATAGGTGCGAATTCCAAGTCAGAATAAAATCAACCTGTGTTTTTTTACCTGCTAATAATCGATAACCAACATGAATGACTTGCCATCATACCCAACGCCAAAGCAAGCGGCATACGTAGTGCAGCCCAACTCTGGGCCACCTAATGGAGGCGGGAGACGGAAGCCCTCAAATCACAATAATGTAAGTTATAAACCTCCGTCCGCGTCTAATCAGTACGGCTCCCGGCCCAATCAATACAGCCAACATATGCCGCCAGCAGCCCCACACTCGGGCCACGCTGGGAATCCCAATCCCCAGCCCGTGGGACAAGTTCATTTCCCCCAAGGGTCCGTGCCACAGCAAAATTACTACCAGCAGCCCCCTGCTCTCCCCCAGCAACAGAGTTATTACCAACAACCTCCACCACAACCTCAACCCACGTCTAATTATTATCAACAGCCACCCCCACCGCAAACAAATTACCAACATCCTCAAACACAGCAACCTCGGTCTACCAGCCACGGATATCAAAACGACCAAGGTTCCTTCCCCCAGCAACCTCCTGCGGCTCCTGTTCAGCAACGATACGACGGCCACGCCATAAAAAAGCCACCGCCGCAACAAGAAACTGCAAACATCCCTGCGGTGCCAACCATCAACAGATCTAAGGAATCGTTACCGGAAAAGCAGTCTTCCAAGCAGAAACTCGAATACGAATTGAGGTCGGTATTTGATAAGGTTGACGGAAATACTTCCGGCAGAATATCAAGGACTGAACTCTCGAATGCCTTGCTCAATTTCGATCACACGAGGTTTTCCGATTCCACGGTAACATTGATGATAAATTTGTTCAGTAGTTCGACGTCAACGACTAAACACTTGAATTTCGAGCAGTTCGTTTCGTTATGGAAGTATTTGTCTGCTTATAAGAAGTTGTTTGTCCAGGCAGATACCAACAACTCGGGGGATATTTCCTTTGGAGAGTTCCAAAAGATCCTTGAGCAGATAGGCTACAAGATCAATATCGATTTGGTGTTACATTTATTCCAGAAATTCTCCTACAAAGACTTTGATGGGTCAAGTATGCCGGTGGGTACACTCAAATTCGACAAATTCATCGAGTTGCTCGTATATTTGAGGAAGTTGACTGACGTGTTCAAGAAATACGATAAAGACTTATCGGGAGTGGCCACCATTAACTTCCTGGACTTCCTTTTGGAGATATCCAACTTGTCTTAATGCCTTAGTGTGGCGTCTTCGCCGTGTAATATAAATTCAACGACCCTTTCAATTCTGTTCATTCTTGTTTCATTCCTCTTCAGTTCGTTCGGTGTTTGCACTTAACGAACAAAAAATTTTAAACGGCCTAAACCAAAGTGACCTAAGCCGCTTCGCAATTTTGTGGGGCTCATTTCCGAGTCTCAATTGACAGATGATACACAAAGATACGGACGCCGCCAGGAGCCAGGCATACAGTGCCGAGCCTTTATTCGAGCCCAGTAACTCGGAAACCGTTTCCATTATCAGTGACAGAAGCCAGCTTTCAAAACACGCCCAAATAGCGACTGATCATCACCAGAACTTAACACCGCTTGAGGCCATCAAGAATTATAAGGAAGTCATACTATGGGCCTCAGTGATGTCATTAACTATAATCATGGAAGGATATGACACCAGCTTAATAGGGTCGTTCTTCGGGTTCCCTAGCTTCCAGAAAAAATATGGCATTGAGATATCTTCCGGGGTATACGAATTACAAAGCCACTGGCAGGTGGCTTTGGGTGCTTCTTCATCAATAAGTGTGATAATCGGGGTATATGCGAACGGGTTCTTGATCGAAAGGTTCGGTCACCGTAGAGTGACCATGGCGTGTCTTGTGTTGATGCTGGTTTTCATTCTGATAACGTTTTTTGCACCCAACGTGGAAACTTTGTTTGTTGGGCAGCTCCTATGCGGTTTGCCGTGGGGTATGTTTTCCATAATAGGGCCAACATACAGTTCGGAGGTGATTCCGCTCAAACTTCGTGGTTATATGGTACGTAATTCTTCTATGTGGCTTCCAAGAACTTACTAACGATTTAGACGGCGTATACCGGTGTGTGCTGGACTATGGGCCAAATTATGGCGGCAGGGATTTTGAAATTATACGTGAATGACGATACCGAATGGTCGTACCGAATTCCGTTTGCCTGTCAATGGGTGTTTCCTCTCCCGCTCATCGTCTTTACCTATTTTGCTCCCGAGTCTCCCTGGTGGTTGGTACGAAACAACCGAGAAGAGGACGCAGTCCAGGCTGTGAGACGCTTGAGCTCCCTGAGCGTGTCACACATGGCCGAGCCAATGGTATCGTTGATAATTCAAACCAGTAACATGGAATCGACTCAAAACGGAAAAAACAGCCTGTGGCAGTCGATAATGGAGTGTTTCAGGGGAACAAACGCCAGAAGAACCCGCATTGCGTGTCTTGCGTTCGCCGGGCAACTTCTTTGTGGTTTACCGTTTGCATACTCCCCTTCCTACTTCTTAAGAGAAGCTGGGCTCACCCCATCGCAAACCTATGACTTGAACCTTGTTATAACCATAATATCGCTTGTAGGAGCAGTTTGCAGCTGGTTTCTCATCAGCAGATTTGGCAGAAGGGACATTTATTTGGGTGGGCTTGGGATATTGGCTGGATGTTTGTTGGTGATAGCAATGCTTGAAACCCAGGTGAATAGCTCCCGCAGTGCTGTGTGGGTCCAGTGCATGATGTTGATGGTGTGGATGATGGCTTATTCGCTCACATTAGGTCCTGTGACCTATTGTATCATATCAGAAATACCATCCACTGCTGTTAGATCCACCACAGTGGCTATTGCCCGTGGGTATTTCAGCTTGAACCAATTGGTAGCCAACACGGTTGAGCCGTACTTAATTAACCCCACAAGTGCCAATTTGAGGGGTTATACTGCACTTTTCTGGTTCTGCAGCAGTTTTGGGGCCCTCGTGTGGGCGTTTTTCGAGCTCCCAGAGACTCGGGATCGTAGTTTTGGGGAACTAGACTACCTTTTTGACCACGAGATTCCAGCAAGACGATTTTCAAGCCAGAAAACCGCCAGATTGGTGGATTTGGACTAGATTCAATATATTCTAGATCACGTGCCCGAGGTCACCATCACTATAAAAAATTTTCTTGCTCATTGGAAAATTTCCTCCAAGGAAATGTATGTTTAGAACTTCATTCTTTTGTTAATGATGAAAACCTAACTCAGCTCACTCTGAGTGAAAACGATGCTGATAAACTTCCTATCCAACATTCATCAAATTTCTGATAACTAAAGAATTCAATCCACTTGACACTTGAATACTAACTACTTAGAATTGAAATACTCATTTACCTGGACTCTTGGGTCTTAATTCTTCAATTTCTCTCGTTTGGCCCACCAAGTACTGGGTTTGGCCGTTTTTATAGTGAATTTCCGATCTGGACTTCAACTCGGCCTCGTATACTGCGGGATCGAAGTTGTTTAACAAAACATCCGGGCTCATTATGACCCAGCCAGGTCTCAATTTGACAGGAACGTTACCCAAATGACTAGGAACAATATGTAACCTTCTGTTGAAGTTGGAGAAGTTCTCGGCGATTCTGTACACCGCATCGGGGACTGCATTATGGTTCATCGACGACCGACTTTCGAACTGCAAATCAGTGTCAATGTTGCAGTGAATCAAGTGCAGATCGTTGGATCTTCTGACTGTGCCTGTAATGCACATCCAGCAGTTCCATTGCTGGTTTTCAAACAACTTTGTGTAATTCTGTTGGGGATAAAACTTCGATGTCTTATCGACAGGAAGAAACACCAACTCTTCGGATCTTCTGAACTTTTTGTTGTAGTGTTGGTTCAAAATCACCGTCAACTGGTCGATCTCCTCCACTGTTGTCCAGATGAACAAAAACCCGGGCTTGGAGCATAATTTGATCAATGGCAATTGCTTTAACATCGACAAAACTCCGTGGTTGGCAGTCATAGTGCCGATCATGATGACGTCAAACTGAATTTTGTAGGTGTCACACCATTTATCGATGGTAATAGGCATTTCCAGGGGCTCAACTCTGCACCCGTAGGGTTTCACGGTATGTTTGTGGGTTTGGGCCAACTTCAATTGTTTCAACTTCTGCAACTTGGGGTACCCCACAGCCGGGTTGTCACTATTAGTCACGAAGCTGCTTGGCAATATTCCGGTCTCAACATAGTGATTAGCGTAGTTGTTTGCTAACAAATGATCCATTTCAAAGGTGGCAATTGTGGGAGTTGGTGATCTATCACAACGGCTGCAAAAGATAGCGCGACACCAGTACACCAGAGTTGGGCATAATATTACGAGACGGAGACGACAATCTGGGGCAATAGTGAAATTTGCTTGTGATGTATCCAAGATGTTATCTAAGATGTCATCTAAGACGGTTTTCCACGGTTGTTATCTACGATTGCTACTCCGTTATCTAAAACTGCTTTATAGAATGATCAACTGGTCACGGATCAAAGTACTGAAGCAGAAGGCCGAAGCGAGGACCGAAGCAGACCGACGCAGACCGACTCAGAAGACCGAAAATTACATCATCAATGCCTTCGATAACCGAAGCGACTTCGCGTGATCAACGGCACTGCAATTTTCGGATTTATAGATTGCAGGCGAAATGCAGGAAAGAATGCACGTCTCCCAGTACACGTTTCCCCGAATCCATGACGTTTTCGCCATACGAGGATTACCACCCCCAAAATGGCAATGACGAGTCACGAATAAACAATAAAATGTGTGGCCCCTTTTTTCGCCGATCCAGTCATCTCCAAGGTGAATTATTACCGAGACACCGTGGCTTATCGTGATTCGGTTCCCATCAAATGTCGCAGATGATCAAAGTTGTCGCGCTCCGACGACGTTTCGCATTTAATTTACGAGATCGATATAAAAGGATTAGCCAGATCCTTCGAAATGAATACGTAACAGTACAATGAACGAAAAAGAGACTAGCTTCAGTACGGAACAGAAGGAAGCTCAGAGACAGGTGTATAATGAGAAAACCGCAGAGCCTGAATCGGCCTTATCGACTCAGTTCATCAAGTTGTTGACACCCAAAGTTGCCCATCAGCCAGGATTGCCCAACAAGTTCCACGTCACTGCTCATTTGAAGCTTCTTCATGCATTTAGATTATTAAGAGATACCATCACCGAGGGTGGCAATACGTCTCAGCTCAAAGAGAAGCTCTGGCAATGCTATGTGACGGTGGCCACGAGGAAATTTGCCATATTCGTCACCAGTTTGAAGTTGAGGTTCCCCAATGCCGACAATAAGCAACAAAAAGAGAACTTTCGGGTATTAATGGACAGCCTTTTGCCTCCTTTGGACGTGATTTTGGTGTGGCATGCATTCTTGTTGAACCCAAAGTCTTATTATGACAATTTTGCCCATAATCAGTTTCAGGTATTTCAGGAATATCCTTTTCCTTTGCACAGAATCAATGACGCCATCTCCAACAGCGATTTCAGCTACATTCCTTCGATCGATTTGAGCGATAGCTACACTGCGTTGGTGACCGAGGGTCTTTCCAGGTTGAATTTGGCCGAAAAAGCGGTTTACAACTGCTACCAGGCTTTCAATCCGAACCTGGTGCAATTGCCAGTCTTCTGCCCCTGCGGTAAGAGACTCTTGGTTTCTCCGTTGACTTTCAAAGGGAATTACGGCTTTTGTGATAAGAACTATGGTCACACCTCCATCGACAACTGTGAGTGTGGTTTCAACTCCTTCATCAACCACGATGAGTTACGCAAGCGGAGGTTATATTTCGACGCGCAGAAACTACAGAGTTTGGCGTCGGTGGTCAAATATTACTCGCCAAAGATCAACAAAGACAGATACGTGCTCGATGTGAAATTGACGGAATTGGTGGTGGACGAATCGGTGAAATTGTTCGTCGGGGGAAATTTCGATAACCTCAGATCGAAGCCTTTGAAGGACTTCATCGTCAGCGGCGTCAAGGCATCCGAGCTCGAGAAATCACACATTTTGGTTTTGAGGGATTGTGCGGAATTCAACCCCATCTCCGCCACTTTACCTCCCAGAGAGGCAACCTTTCAGGTCCACGAGGATCTTGTGGCTTGCGTGATTAGACAGGAGAAATTCTTGGACAAAATGATCAATTTCAACTGGTTGCTTTCGCCATATATCGAGTTAACAATCGTGGAAGCTCTCGAGAGATACCATAAGTTTTTCAAGATGATGAAAAACCCCTCCCATTCCATTGTCCCGACATTGGACATCGACTTAGTATGGCACACCCACCAGTTATTCCAAAAAGATTACTTCAACTTCTGCGTATACGTCGCTGGAGTCGTTATTGATCATGACGATAAGATTGAGCAAGGGCGATTGGACGATTCGTTTTCCAAGACTTGTAAGCTTTATCGACAGATGTTCAAAGAGGATTATTCAGTGTGTTTATGCATTTATTGCACTTCCAAGAGAAGGCAACTGAGAAGCATGTTTTCCCGGAACTTCAAGAAGGATAAAACGAAAAACCCTTTGGTTTCCCACAGCTATGAAAGCATTTACCACGTGAGCCACCACAATGCCACCCTTACCCTCACCGAAAGGGCCTATGAGATCAATAAAAGGATCAAAAGCAGATACAGAACCATAAACCTTCCTTGGGACACCGATGTGGTACACGGGGAGAATTATGTGTCAAATCCACTCGTCAGCTTCGACATCAGCGATATCGACCACGGTTTGTTGTACAAAAACGGAATCTGTGGCTCAGTAATGGACAAGGCCAGTGCTTGCGGTGGTACCAGAGGTTACTGCGGTACTTACCAGAACAGGGCGTGGCGAGGGGCTTG
>JAKUAE010000052.1:0-46355 GCA_030579195.1 Yamadazyma diospyri
TAGATAAGTATATAAACATGGTTATAATGGGCAATTCTGATAGTTGATAACCGTTATTGCTTCTGTATTAATCTACTTCTATTTATTATAGATTACTATTGTTATGACTGCTAACAATAATTATAGATTACTATATGTTATATCTATTTCTATATATTATATCTGCTTCTATAGATTATAGATCACTATATGTTATATCTACTTCTATATATTAATCTGCTATCCATATATTATATCTACTACCTATGTATTATATCTACTTCTATCAATACTTCTTCCATAAATTATAGATTACTATATGTTATATCTACTTCTTTATACTATATCTCCTCTTATATCATAGATTATCATAACTACCTATATGTCATAACTGCATCTATAATTTCACCATATATTATCTTCACTTCAATAAACGGTATCACAATTATCATTGATTTATAGGGCTGCATATCATTTATATTTCATGTTCAAGCTTATTCAGGGATCTATAACACGATCGTCACTCAATATGGCAGTTATAGAGTACTTACATTATGTTCGTGGCTTCATTATCCTTCTCGTTAAAAGGTTATGAGATACAATTAACTTCTTCATCCTCTACAACTGTTCATAGCTGCCCATCAGCACAGATACTCATTGGGGTGGGAAGCCCAGGCAGAGTGAAAGCGGTCGCAAAAAGATTGCAGCACGAGAGTTTCGCGTATGGTCTCCCACTACACTACTCGGTCTCGCTCTTAGCAGCTTAACTACAGTTGATCGGACGGGAAACGGTGCTTTCTGCTAGATATGGCCGCAACCGAAAGATACAGTTTAAAGGGACATTATATAGAAGGAGAATAACTACTAACTGTTTTGGGAAATAATACACCAAGAAGGTGTAGTGCTGATAGAGACGGAGTAGCGGGACATTGGGATGGGGACTACAGAATAAATATATGTTCAGGACATGAAAATGTAGAATTGCTGGGGTGATTCCATATATAATGGGCCTGATACTAATGATAGACTTGATACTAATGATAGACCCGGTACTAATGATACTTATGATAAACATGTTACTCACAATAAACCTGATACTAATGATACTCACAATAAACCCGGTATTAATGATAATCTGATACTAATGGTAAACCTACTCTCTGATACTCATAATAAACCTGGTACTATCTGGTACTAATTATAAACCTGATACTTATTATAAACCTGATACTAATGACAAATCTGACATTAATGATGAACCTTTTACTACCTGGTACTAATGATGAACCTGATATTAATGGTGAACCTGATACTATCTGATACTAATGATGAGCCTGGTACTATTTGATACTAATGATGAGACTGGTACTACCTGATACTAATTATAAACCTGGTACTTATGATAAAACTGACACTAATGATAAACTTTTACTAATAATAACCTTTTACTAATGATAAACCTGATACTACCTAATACTAATGATAAACCTGATACTCATGATAAACCTGAGACTATCTCTATTCATAATGAACTTGGTACTAATGGAATATTTCAAATAAAATATATAAGATATATTCTATATAAGATATATTCTATATAAGATATATTCTATATAAGATATATTCTATATAAGATATATTCTATCTTAAAATTTCTTATGTTTAGAATTATAATTGATACAAAGAAGTAGAGTTGATTCGTCTTCTTAAACTATCTAACGCCTATCTGTAACGCCTATCATATGTTCCCTGGGTCTGGCGCGAAATGGTGGGAGTGGTGCGGAGCCGGCGCTGGAGAATATATACTTAATATAGTATTTAGGTTAATAATAAACATTATATATAAGGAAATTGATAAATATAAGGATATATATAAGGATATATAAGGATATATATATTCTTACTTCATAACAGAAATGGTCATCTGCCTTCTACCAGAAAGAATAAATGGTTATCGTAGTGGGGGCGGGATGGCGCGAGTGGTGGGAGTGGGGTGCGGCATTGGGGCTAGGGCTCTGTAACGATTCCCGCACGCCCTGGTGCACGGACCCGCACAAAACCCGCGCGCGGCTCTCAAATCAAAAATACCTCAGCTCAATACACATTGCACAGCTTCCCAGCGCCCCAAGTACCGGTTTCCACGCCCCCAGATTCCACCCATCGCTATAGCGCACCCGCATCGTCCGCACACCCCACTTTTCGCTCCAAAATCGGCCCAGGGCGCACCGCTATCCGCATTTATAACATGTTATCACAAATACTATTGTGGGGCCTCATGGCCCCCGCACGGGCCGAAGACACCAGCTCGTCGTCGCTGCTCACGGAAATCATCACCAACTCGCGGCTCGGGTCCGATTTCACCCTCAACACCGCTCGCACCACCACCACGTCGGCGTCGTCGTCGTCGGCGTCCCGGGTGACAACATCGTCGCTTCCATCGTCATCCACCACCGAAGATGACAACGACAAGGCGCTTTTCAAGGTGCTCTTCACCCGCGGGCCCACAGACTACTACTACGACACTCCTGTGACCGTGGGGGGCCAGCCGATGGAGCTCCGCATGGATATCGCCCAGAACAACATCTGGGTGTTGAATCACGACGACTTTCTCGCCTGCGACGACATCTCCACCTGGTTGAGCAGCGAGGAGAAGGTGTGGGGCAGCAGCCTCGCCGACGACGCCTCGGATTTGCCGGCGTCCGTCACCACTGCGGCGGTGTTTGTCGCCACCGCGTGCGCGGAACGGGGCAGTTTCTCCACCAGCGAGCCCATGTTGGACCAGATGCCGCCGGCGCAGGTGCAGAACCTCCACAACTTCCAGCCGCTCCGCATTCCCTACTACGACCCTATCAACGCCACCGGGGAGGTGTTGACGGCCAACTTTTCCGTGGCCAACACCAACGGCCAGGCGGTGAATTTGGGCAACTTTTCCTTCGTCAACGTCAACCGGTCGTCGGTGGACGTGGGGGGCTTCGGGTTGGCCGGCAACGCCTTGAGCGACTCTGGGTTCCTCAACGGGTTGATTTCCCGCGACGTTATCCAAGACTACGGCTACTCGGTGTATTTCGGGCGATTCCAGGACTCCAACGTGTCGTTTGCCCAGGTTTTGCCCGGGGTGGTGGACCAGAAGTACTACATCAACCACTTGTACAGCTTCGACATGCTTGAGACCACCGGCGCCCGCTTGGGGCCCCAGTACGCGTTTGAGAACAGCTTGATGGACTACATGGTGGTGCCGTCGTTGCAGCTCGACGACATTTCGGTGGAAAACGCCGACAACGGCAACACCTTGAGCTTGAACGGCAATCCCACCGACTCCTACGCGGTGTTGTTCGACAGCCGGTCGGTGTTCAACTTGATTCCGCTCGATGTGCTCGTGAACTTGGCGGTGCAGACCAACGCCTTCTTCAACCAGGACGCCAACCGGTGGATCGTGGAGTGCGACACCATCCGCAACGTCAACGCCTTGATCACGTTCAAGTTCAACGACTTGGAGATCAAGATCCCCATCGACAACTTTTTGATCAACGCCACCGCCGACGGACGGCCGTTGACGTTCAGCAACGGCAAAAACGCCTGCTTTTTGAAGTTCTTGCCCACCACCAACGCCTACTGCGTGCTCGGGTTGTCGTTCTTGCAGTGGGTGTACCTCGTGGTGGACAACGCGGGGTCGACAGTGGGGCTCGCGCGGTCCAACGACCAGTTGGTGGTGCCTTACGATGACTACTTGCCGTTCAAGGTCTCGGCGGAGTTTAGCGGCGCTAACGACATGTATGACAACTCCACCGGGTCTCGGCCGGCATCGATCGACTTTATCAGCTCGGGGTCCATTCCGTTTGCGACCCATGTGAACTACACCTCGGCCCACACCTTGACCTACCTGCCGTACAACGCTGCCTCGGACTCGTTCACGATTCCGGAACGGTTCTCGGGGAACTTGATGACGTCAGACGATATATTTTCCACCCGGAACGAGAGCGCACGGAGCGTTTCGTCGACGGTGTTTGCGTCGGGGCCCGAGCCCTCGGGGAAGTCGAGTGGGGCGGCGGGGGAGTTGGGGGTGGATTTGCGGTGGTACTGGATGGGATTGGGGGTGCCGTTGGGGTTGATGGTGATGTAGGCGGTGCACCACCCATACACCACACCCGTACACCCACTAATAGTGACACCCGTACACCCATAATCTAGATCCTATAGTTTGCACCCGTACACCCATCATCTAGCGGTTGTCAGTTCACACCCGTACACCACACCCGTACACCATGACCAAGCCAGCCACCTTACAATACTTAGAGCCACTAGAGCCACTAGAGACAGAGACACCGCCATGCGGCGGTGCCACCGAGAAATGTATTATAAATTCCGCATCTCTATCGCCGGTTCCGGCGCGCTCTGCCGGTACCGGAACCAGTTGTACCACAAAATGTCTCCCATCGTCACCACCAACCCCATGACGTTGACCGCACTCAACCGGTCCCCAAACACCACCGCGCTGATCACAATCGTAAGGAGCTCCTTGAAGATCCCCGCCACCGAAAGCGTGATCACCTGCGACACCTTAAGGAGCTTAAACTCACACAAAGTCATCATGAACGCCAATAGGCCCGGGATCACCATTAGTACCACGGTGGCGGCCGCGCCCTTGGCGGCCCAGATTTCCGCGGCCACAAATTCGCGCCAGCCCTCTACCGCCACCCCGATGACAAATAGGCCCGCGCTCATCGCCGGCAGGAGGTAGAAGATGGTGGAGATGGTGTTGGGGGCGTGGGGGCTGTTTTTGAGCAATAGTTGGGTGAAGGACCACCGTAAGCCCGACATGGCGCTGGCCAAAAGCACCAACGCCACTCCGGCGGCGCTGTGGGCGGACCCCGGCTTGGCCACCATCATGAGCACCGACGCCGTCATCACGGCGACAATGACGATGAGCCGCCAGTTGAACCGCTCGAGGCGGAAGAGGAGGCCGAAGATGAGCACAAACATCAACGACAGCGTCTTCAACATGGTGTATAGGCTCAAGGAGATGTATATCATGGAGACGTTGCTGAGGCCGATGTCGCCGGCGGACGCCGCGGCGCAGGGCACGAACAGCGCCACGTAGGCCCGCCAGGGGATGCGGAACATTTTGGCGAACCCGCGCGCGCCCCCCTGGGGCGGCCCCGCGGCAGCCAGGGGGGCGCGCGCGGCGGTAGGCGGGTGGTGGGGTCTCATGGAGGGATGGAAGTAAAGCACCGCCGAACTCAACAAGAATAGACACATCTGGTGGAAGGAGGTGATGATCACGGGGAATTTGAAATCCAAGCCGTCGCCGAACATCCACTTGTTGTAGATGGAGATGGACATGGAGAAGAAGTACCACCCGGCGATGTAGACGGTGGTTTCGAGGTGGGCGGTTTTGGCCGCGGGGGGCGGGGGCGGACGCGGGGGATCTGAGGCTGTGTGCTTCATGTGCGTGTGGGTTGTGTGTGGGTTGGGTTGTGCGTTGTGCGTTGTGTTGTGCGTTATGCGTTGTGTGCGTTATGCGTTGTGTGCGGTATGCGTTTTCGTTGGGTGTGTTGTGCGCGGAGTGCGACGTGAGGGAGCGCGAGCGCGAAGGCGCGAGTGCGACGAGGGAGGGGGAGGGTGAGTGGTGCGACAGTGCGACGGTGCGACAGTGAGACGGTGCGGGGATGGTGCGATGGTGCGACAGTGCGGTTATATCTATTTCTTATACTTTCTATCTTTATCTCTACCCTTATTTATCTATATTTAAACATTTATTCATCTTTTATATTTATACATCTATCTTTATATACATTTATCTATCTTTTATATTTATCTATCGTTTTATATTTATGTATCTATATTTATATATTTATATATCTATCTTTTTATATAGGGAGAATGGTGGGTGGTGCGACGGTGAGAAGACGGCGCGCTTCGGCGTACGCCTCAACGCAACTGGTGCGACGGTGCGACGGTGCGAAGATGGTGTCACTGGTGTGAAGGGATATCATATTCTTTATTTCTATGTTTATATTTTTATTAATATTCCTATATATAGATAAATAGATAAATAATACTTATATACTTATAGTTAAAATATATATACTTACAATCATGGGCCGAATGGCGGCAGGACGCGGCGAGCGTCCCAGTCTGGTGTACGGGTGTGGTGGTCTGTGGGTGTACGGGTGATAAGAGTTCTCTTCCGGAGCCGTCGCAAACGGCTCTATGTTTCGGGACAGACATCTCGGTGGTTGAAACTACCGCCTAGCAGAGTTTCAGAGCTCCACGGCCCAAAAAGCTCCGTTTCGTATCCCCCAATTTACCCTGAGGTAAGTGTCCTGCATATAAGCGTGGCAGCATTTTGCGACGCTGTCGTGCGGTCGGGCTGAAGTCGGCCTACGCGTGGAATGCATTAATTTATTTGTTACAAACTCTGAGTAGAGTGATATTTATCGTACCCTTTGTGCTTGACAGGTGGCCCATTGATAGTTCCCTTTTCTGTGTAGAATTTGAACTTGCAGGATTCGATTGTTTGAAATATGGTGAAAATATATATACTTATATTGTGCGACGGTGCGAAGGTGGTGCGATGGTGCGAAGATTGTGCGAAGGTTTGCGAGGATGGTACGACAGTGCGAAGATGGTGTCACTGGTGAAGGGATATTATATTCTTTATTTCTACGTTTCTTTTTATTAATATTCCTATATATAGATAAAAAGATAATATTACTTATGTACTTATAATTAAGATACATATATATTTATAATTAAAATATATATACTTATGATTAAAATACACCTATAATTAAAATATGGTGCGACGGTGCGGCGGTGCGACGGTGCGATGGTGCGAAGATGGTGTCACTGGTGCGAAGGGATATCATATTCTTTATTTCTATGTTTACATTTTTATCAATATTCCTATATATATAGTAAGGTAGATAAATAGATACTTATATACTTATAGTTAAGATATATATATACTCAAAATTAAAATATATATACTTAAGATTAAAATATACTTATAATTAAAATATGGTGCGACGGTGCGACAGTGCGACGGTGCGAAGGGGTGTCACTGGTGCGGAGGGATATTTTATTCTTTGTTTCTATATTTCTTTAGATTTTCATTAATATTCCTATATATATAAATAAGTAGATAATATTTACTTATATACTTATAATTAGAATAGATATATACTTATATAGTTATAACTAAAATATATATACTTATAATTGAAATATGGTGCCACGGTCCGTAAAAGATGGTGCGAAGTTTGCGCAACTGGTGCCGTGGCGCGGAAACCCGCCCCCTCCCGCCTCGCGCTCGCCCTCGGCCCCAGCCTCGGCCTCACCCTTCGCACTCGCACTCGCACTCGCACTCCCCCCATGTCCTTATTCCTCCTCCAGAAACAATACCTCCTCGACCACATCAAAGGCATCCAGTTGCCCGGCATCCTCTACACGTTGGTGCTCGACCGCAAAACCGAGGCCCTCTTGTACCAGGTGGTCAAGAAAGAACAGTTGCTCCGCCTAGTGACCTCGGTGGAGATCCTAGACGAGCCCCGAAAACAACAGACATTCGTTGAAGCGATCTATTTCATCGACCCCTCGGCCTACACCCTAAACTGCATCACCGCCGACGCCTTGACCCACCGCTACCGCAAAGGCTGGGGCCTATTTCTCCCGATATTGCCCACGGACCCCGTGTACCACCACTACCACAGCGCCAAGTTCATCTCCCACCCCCAGGTGCAGAACTACTTCGACTTCGGCGACAACATCCGCACCATCGACGCCAGCTTGTTTCCGGTGGAGCAGCGGGTGTTTTTGGCCGACCGCCACCCCGACAACGCCATGCCGCTCTACTACAACGAGAACTGCCTGGCGTTGGTGCGGCCGCAGGTGGCGCGCGCGGCCCGGGCGTTGGTCAACTTGATGGCCATCACCGGCGAATACCCCCTCATCCGGTACTACGCGCCCCAGGGATCGCCGTACCCCGCCCGCACCTTGAGTTTCCTTATCGCCGAGGAGTTCCAGCGGCAGATCGACGATTACGCCCGGAACAACCCGGAGTTCCCCCCGGAATCCCCCGGGGACAAGCCCCGGGCGATGTTGTTGGTCGCCGACCGCTCCCTCGACTTGTACGCGCCGTTGTTGCACGAGTTCACCTACCAGGCGATGGCGATGGACATCGTGCCCAGCTTGGAGCGCGAGGGGGTGTACCACTACACCACCGAGAACGAGCGGGGCGACAAAGCCTCCGCCACCAACGGCTTGGACTCCGACGACGACGACGACTGGGTGGCGTGGCGCCATTTGCACATCATCGACAGCAGCGAGGCCGTCATCGCCAAAATCAACCAGTTGATCAAAAACAACCCGTTGATGGTGGACCGGTCCCAGGCCACCACCTCCAGCGACCTCATGCACATCGTGGCCCACTTGAAGGGCTTCGACCGCGAGCGGCGGCAGTTGACGTTGCACAAGGCGTTGATCGACGACTGTCTCGACTTGAACGACGCCCGGAAGTTGGCGGAGTTTGCGGCCGATTTCGAGCAGACCTGCTGTGCCGAGGGGGTGAGTTTCGAGGGGGTGCGCAACAAACACTTGCACCACGACTTGATCGCGTTGTTGGCCCGCGACGACTTGCACGTCAACGACAAGATGCGGTTGGTGTTGATCTACGGGTTGTACCGCGGGGGCTTGGTGGAGGCGGACTTCAAGAAGTTGGTGCTATTCATCGGCGTTAACGACTCCCAGCTGGTGTCGTTGATCGCCAGGTGCTTCTACAACCTCCACAAGCTCGGGTTCCCGGTGGTGAAGGCCAAGGTGACCGAGGGCCGGGTGAAGAAGAAGATGTTCCACACCATCAACAACGACGGCACCTACAACACCTCCCGGTTTGGGCCGGGGCTCAAGTCGGTGTTGCAGTATCTCGTGAAGTACCAGCTCGACGAGGACTGGTTTCCGTACTTCCGGGACAAGCCGTTGGCGGACGACATTCCGGCGGGCGATGGCCTCGCCCACAACAGCTCGCTCCGGAACTCCCGCATCAAGGCCTCGTGGGCCCAAACCGCGAAAACCAACGGCAATTCCCGCAACAGGCAGCGGATCTTCTGCTACGTCGCCGGAGGCGTCACCTACTCCGAGACCCGGTCGATCTACGAGTTGTCCGACACGTTGAACAAGGACTTTTACATTGGTTCCGAGACCATTCTCAAGCCCCGGGACTTCTTGATCGGGCTTCAGGCCATGGACAGCACCAAGCAGGTCGACGGCTTGGATTTGTCGTTGTACAAGGAGTTGAATGCCCCGGAAGATGCCCCGGTGTTCCTTTACGAGGGAGAAAAGCCCCTGCGGGGCCCCAGTGGGCCGGCCGCAGCCCCAGGCGCCATAAATCAAGTGAACATTGACTTCAACCGATTCAACTTGGATTCTCAGCCCAACACGGCGTTGCCCAGCCACTACCAAAAGAGGTCCAGCCATCCGGTGGAGGAGGAGAAAAAGACGGAGAAGAAGGAGAAGAAGACGTCGAAGTTGAAGCGGCTTTTCAAGTAGGCCACGACACCTGGGTGGCCTAACAGGCGCCAGGGTTGAGTAATAAGACGGCACAAGAGCTTACGGCATTTCGGTCGTCGGATTTAGTTTACGCGGGTTTTCCGCCGATCATGCAGCTAAGGGGCCGATCATGCAGCTAAGAGGGGTCCAAACGCAGCGGCCCACACCCGTACACCTATTCTAGCCCCCACACCCGTACACCCATTTCAGCCACTCCAAGGACTTAACGCAGTTAACGCCGTGCACCCGTACACCACAGATCACGACACCCGTACACTCACAGATTCGCCAATCCACATCGACCTTCGCTTATCTCTCCGTATAACTCCCTGTAGATCCCCGCTAAACTCCCGCTGTAGATCCCCGCTAGATCTACGCTAGATCTACTCCCTCTAGTGCTCCTCCCCTCAATTACTCCTCTATTGCTCCCCTCCTTTCGGGCCAGGCGCGCAGTCCGTATTACTAATCGCGCCAAATTTCTATTTAACCCAACACCCATGGAGATTCTACAATACTTCGAGTACCACAACTTGCCGTTCCTATATGCGCAGGAGAACTCTTCGGTGGGCCGCTACGATTCTGAGGTCACGGGGTTTGACGATGTCGCGGAGTTTAACGGTGTCAAAGGCTCTTCCGCCTCCTTTTATTCGTGCTTGGATGAAGGAGGCTGGACGCTATTGGCTCCCTACTACAACGACTTGAGCCCCTGCTTCACCCAAGGCATCCTTATGGGGTCCTTAGGCCTTTTTGCCATCACCTTTGGCTTGCACCAGTTACGGGCGTTACACGGGCACAAAGTCACCAATAACCGGGTGTCGCCGTTTTTCTACTTGAAGTTGTTGTTGGTGGCGGTACAGATCGGATTCCAGATGGTGTTAGAGGTCAATCACCCTGCCAACGATATCATCAACAGTGCGTTGGTGGTGAATCTCGTGGGGTTGTTTGTGGTGCTTGCGCTACATTATGTGGAAAACTTCAAAGCTTCCATTCCAAATGGAGTGTTGTTGTTCTACTGGTTGTTTTCGTTGGTGTTCAATTTGTTGAAGATTGTCAATTTCGCCGTCCGAGACTTGGTGGGGACCCCCTCGGGCACTTTTACCATCTTGTCGGCGGCCAACTCGTTTATTGTGTTGATAATTGAGCTCACGGTGCCTGTGAGGTCTCATTTGCCGTTTGCGGAACAACTGCAGCGCAGTCCTTACGACTCCGCCAACCTTTTCTCCAAAATCACCTTTATGTGGATGGGAGGCTTGATGAGAAAGGGCTACTACAAGTTCTTGGTCGAGGACGACTTGCCCTACTTGCCTCAAGAATTGAAAGCCTCCTCCACCACCGATGCCTTCTACCATTACTGGAATAACCAGAAATCCAGCCACCCGTCTTTGGTGCGGGCCTTGGCCTTGGCTTTTGGGGCTCCTTTCTTGTTAGGGGGGCTTTTTAAAGGGTTGCAGGACTGTTTGGCGTTCGTGCAGCCTCAATTGTTGAAAATGTTGATTCAATTCGTCAACGATTACTCGGAGTCGCTCAAACAGGGCGATCCTTTACCTTTGACCAAAGGGTTCATGATAGCCGGAGGAATGTTTGTTGTTTCCGTGACCCAGACGGGGTTTTTGCATCAATATTTCCACATTGCCTTCAATTTGGGGATCAAAATCAAATCTTCTTTGACGTCGGTCATTTACAACAAATCGATGATCTTGAGTAACGACACCAAACAACAGTCCAATACCGGTGATATCGTCAATTTGATGTCGGTAGACATCCAAAGATTGCAAGATTTGGTGCAAAATGTTCAAATTGCGTGGTCGGGGCCTTTCCAACTCACGTTGTGTCTTTACTCGTTGCACGGCTTGTTGGGCAATGCCATGTGGGCAGGGGTGCTTATCATGGTCATCATGATCCCTCTCAACTCCACCCTTGCCAGATACCAGAAGAAGTTGCAAAACACTCAAATGAAGCATAAGGACGAGAGATCTCGTTTGACCTCGGAAATCTTGAACAATATCAAGTCTTTGAAGTTGTACGGGTGGGAAGTGCCCTACTTGAAGAAGTTGAACCATGTTAGAAACGATAAAGAGTTGAAGAACTTGCAGAGAATCGGAATTTGGGCCGCCTGTACCAACATGCTTTGGAATTTCACCCCCACTTTGGTCAGTTGTTCCACTTTTGGGGTCTTCATCTTGATCCAGAAAGACAGGACCTTGAGTACCGACATTGTGTTCCCTGCTTTGGCCTTATTCAACTTGTTGGCATTCCCGTTGGCCATTATTCCTCAAGTTATCACCAATTTGATCGAAGCCCAAGTTTCCTTGGGAAGATTGCACAAATTCTTACATGGCTCCGAATTACAAGACGACGCGGTGGAAAGGCTTGCTCCTGTGAAAAATGACGGTGATGTGGCTGTTTCTATCAACGATGGAACTTTCTTGTGGGAAAAACCCAAGTCGGATCTGTCGCAGAAAATCGCCTTGTCTGGCATCAACTTGAGAGCCAAAAAAGGAGAATTGGACTGTATTGTGGGTAAAGTTGGTTGCGGTAAATCGTCATTGATTCAAGCCGTTTTGGGTGATCTATACAAGTTGAGTGGTAAAGTTCAAGTTCACGGGAACGTTGCCTATGTTGCGCAAGTTCCTTGGATTATGAACGGTTCAATCAAGGAAAACATTCTTTTTGGCCACAAGTACGACCCCGAATTTTATCAGCACGTGGTGAAAGCCTGTGCCTTATCGGTGGATTTGAAGATTTTGCCCCAGGGAGACTTGACCCAAGTAGGTGAGAAGGGAATTTCGTTATCCGGAGGCCAAAAGGCCAGAATTTCGTTGGCTAGAGCTGTATATTCCAGAGCTGATATTTACTTGATTGACGATGCCCTTTCTGCGGTGGATGAGCACGTCGGGAGACACTTGATCGACCATGTTTTGGGTCCTCATGGGTTGTTGAAGTCGAAATGTAAAATCTTAGCCACCAACAATATCGGGGTGTTGAGTATTGCCAACAGCTTACATATGATCAGCAGTGGCAAAATCGTCGAACAAGGCAGTTATGACAACATCATGAAACAGCCCAAGTCCAGATTATACGCTTTGATCAAGGAGTTCGGAAAAGAGAAGAAAGAGGAAAAGAAAGAAGAGGAAGCCACCAAAAACGAAGCCGTTATTGAGGGAGAGCAAAGTCCCGAAATTGACTACAACGAGTTGGATTCCGAGGATGATTTGGACGTAAAGTCGTTGAGAAGAGCCTCTGTTGTCTCGTTAGACGACAGATTGGCCCAATTGTTGGATCAAAAGGACGACGACGAAGAGTTGAAGAAAAGGAAAGAGCATTTTGAACAGGGAAAGGTCAAATGGGACGTATATTTGCAATACGCCAAGGCCTGTAATCCATCGAAAGTGGCTATTTGGTTGTGTACGATAATCGCTGCGCAGTCTGTGAGCGTTAGCTCCAGCATTTGGTTGAAACGGTGGTCGGAAGTTAACTCGAGAGTTGGTGGCAACCCTGATGTGGGTTTCTATCTCGGCATATACATGTGCTTGGGATTTGCCAACGCGATATTGTTGTTCACTCAAAACTTCATCATGTGGATTTTCTGTACCATTTATGGTTCCAGTAAGTTGCATAACGAGATGGCAGTGAGTGTATTGAGGGCTCCCATGTCGTTCTTCGAAACTACCCCCATCGGACGTATTTTGAATAGGTTTTCCAACGATATCTATAAGGTAGACGAGATTTTGTCCAGAGTGTTTAGTATGTTTTTCACCAACGCCACTAAGGTGACATTTTCCATCTTGGTCATTTGCTTCTCCACCTGGGAGGTGATCTTTTTGATTCTTCCCTTGTTGGTGTTGTACATATATTACCAGCAGTATTACATGAGAACTTCTAGAGAGGTGAGAAGATTGGATTCGATCTCCAGGTCACCAATCTATGCCAACTTCCAGGAATCTTTGAACGGTGTTAGTACTATCAGAGCTTACGATCAGACTGAGAGGTTCAGGTTTTTGAACGAGTTGAGAATCGACAAGAACATGAGGGCGTATCATCCATCTATCAATTCCAATAGATGGTTGGCTGTCAGATTGGAGTTTTTAGGGTCGGTTGTTATATTGGGGGCTGCTGGTTTCGCTATTCTTGGCTTGAGAAGCGGTAAGTTTTCCGCCGGTTTAGTTGGTTTATCCGTTTCTTACGCTTTACAAATCACCCAATCGTTGAACTGGATTGTTCGAATGACTGTTGACGTCGAAACCAATATCGTTTCGGTGGAAAGAATCTTGGAGTACTCAAAGTTGACCCCCGAACGCCCTGAAGAAATCCCTGACCACAAGCCTCCCAACAACTGGCCTCAACACGGAGACATCAACTTCAATAACTATTCGACCAGATATAGACCCGAATTGGACTTGGTTTTGAAGAATATCAACTTGTCGGTGAAGGCCAAAGAGAAGGTGGGTATTGTTGGAAGAACAGGTGCTGGAAAGTCATCCTTAACCTTGGCTTTGTTTAGAATCATCGAAGCTGTTGACGGGTATATAGGCATCGATGACATCAACACCAGTGAAATCGGATTGAAGGACTTGAGACAAAAATTGTCCATCATTCCTCAAGATTCGCAGGTGTTCGAAGGTTCCATCCGGTCTAATTTGGATCCATTCGGCAACCACACCGACGACGAGTTGTGGAAATCTTTGGAGTTGTCCCACTTGAAAGATCATGTGTTGCAAATGTTTGAAGAATCCAAACGGGAGTACGAAGAGCTGAAAGATAAGCAAACGTTGACCGAAGTCACCAACGGGTTGGACGTGAGGATGGCGGAGGGTGGTTCGAACTTGTCGGTGGGGCAAAGACAGTTGATGTGTTTGGCCAGAGCGTTGTTGATCCCTTCTCATATATTGGTGTTGGATGAAGCCACTGCTGCAGTTGACGTTGAAACTGATAAGGTTCTACAAGAGACAATTCGGAAGGAATTTACCGACAGAACCATCTTGACCATCGCTCATAGAATCAACACCATTTTGGACTCCGACAAGATCATTGTGTTGGAAAAGGGTGAAGTTGCGGAGTTCAATTCCCCTGAAGTTTTGTTGCAAAACAAGGACTCGTTGTTCTATTCCTTGTGCAAACAAGGTGGGTTTGTTGAATAGAGGTGGACTATCGAATAAAAGGTGGACTTATCCAATGAAAAATTGATTTGCCGAACATAAAGGTGGACTATCGAATGAAAAGGTGAATTGCCGAACGTAAACGGTGACTCGATTAAAGAGTGTCGAATAGAGTGGAATATAGTCCGTTGAATAAAACTTGTCAAATAGAAAGTGTCGAATAAAAATTATTTATTAGTAGCTAGTGCTCGCTCCTCTTTCTCAAGGTGTTGATGGTAAACAACGGATAAAGCTGGTCTCTAGAATCTATGTCGCAAGGATTGGCCTCGACGATAGGCGTGAAATCTCTGGTGTCTAGGTGGAGGTTCCCGTCAAATGTGTACTGCACCAAAATGTCTTCGGCATCGGCTGAACCGATCAAATTGCGGCCGCAAACCGCTAAATCGACCAAAGCGTGGTCGACAGAGAACAATTCCACCAATTCCAACGCCGTGTCGGTGACCTTCAACACCAACAACGCTTTCACGTTCTCAAACAACACTATGATGTGCTCCCCAATTTGAAGGAGCTTTACCACCGATATTTCCCGCGGAGAGTCCTCCTGCAAGAATCTGGCCGGTGGCAAGTGCAGCTCGTCCAACAACGGCTCAATGAGCTGTCTCAAGGGGAATTTGAACCGCAATTCGTTGGCAAACCAGTTCCACAAGTATATATAATCGTCTCCACCGCCACTGACAAGCAACTCGCGGTTGAGATCGAGCTGTACCATCGAAGATATGAACTCGTCGTGTCCGAAAAGCCAATGGTTCACCACATAAGTTAAAGGATAATTAGACACTTTGATGTGTTCGTCCCTGTCACTGGACAATATGTACTGCTTGCCATGATGTTCGGTGATCAACACGTCGGTCAACATGGAAACGTGCCCCAAAATGGGTTTCAAGCCGTTTTCCGTCACCGGGGGCTGGTTGTCGATGGGAATCTTGTAGACGTCGCCAAATTTGTCTCCTACTATGACGGTGGTGTTGTCGTCGGCGATGGAAATGGAGCTGGGACGTTTGGGGAAGGGCTGTCTCTTGATGAGTTTCAATACATTGTCTCCATCGGAGTCCAACTGGAAGATCACGATCGATTTGTCGCTGTCGGTTATGGCCACAAGGTACTTTTGGTCGTAGGTCAACGCGAGATCTCGAATATAATTGTAAATGGGAGGCGCACCAGGACCAGGGGTCGGGATCTTGGGTATCTTGAGCTTCTGGTTGGTTTCCCCTCTTTTGGTGTCTCCTTCCTTCCCCTCGTTGGATTTTTGTTGAGCTTTCAATTGTTGGATTTTCTGGAGCTGCTGCTTTTTCAACACGTCCTCGATGCCGACGTCGTCTTGCCACGACCCCACCACCTTGTTAGTGGTCAAATCAAACACCTGGAGGTGGTTCTTGACCGAGGCAAACAATAGGGTGTCGCTACACACAACGTTCTGGTACGGATGCTTCATGAGGAGATGAGATGAAAATTCGCGAAACTGGATCCCCCGCGACCTACTTGAAGAACCCCCACCTTTTGTCCTTTTTGTCCTTTTTGACGGGGGCCGAGGGGGGGTCGTGGGTGATTTTTCTGTTGATGAACTTGTTGGGCTTTGTCTCGTTGTCGGACTCTGAATCTACGTTGAAATTGCGGAATTTCAAGTTCAAATTGGAGAAGAAACTGGTGATGGCCAGCTCGTTGTTGGTGTCGACCTGGACGTGGCGGGGGTTGACGAAGTTGAAAATGAACTCGTCACATGTTAGGTCCCAGATCTTGAAGTTTTCGGTGGTTTTCCAGTGATTCATGAAGCTGGTGCCGAATGCTGACGTGTCTCCGTTGTACGCATTGTTGTCTTCGTTGACTTCTCCCGAGGTGGAGAACCCGGGGGGAAACTGGCCAAATTTCTGGGAGTATTGGCTGAATCGCACTGTTGATAGCATCGACAACAAGTAATCTTCGAACTGGTACCGTATGTAATCGTCGTTGCCAATGTAGTTTTCGTTTTCGTCGTGAATAACGTCTTGGGAGCACTTCGAGATCAAATTGGTCATGAACGCCCTGTCGTAGGAGGATAAGGATAACTCGCTGTTCAATCCATTCGGCGACGTGACCTCGTAGGTATCTAAGTTGATCAAAAGGTCCACTCCTAACTCTTTCAGCTGGTTGACAAAAAGGAGATTCGAGCATCCGATCATGAAGCTTTTGGTTTCGGGGAAGTTCAACTGGTTTATCTGCTGCAATGGCAAATAGGGGTTCCAGAACGAGCCTTTGGTGTTGAATATCTTGAGCGGTAGCCCGAAGAACTTCAACATGGAATCTCGGTCTTCGGTGTTTAACGACGTTGGTTTGACGAGTCGGCCGCTGTAGTTCTCTTGATAGTCACTTAGCTGACATCCGGAGTACACGAGGTTGTTGATGAGGTTGGGGATCAAGCTGATGAGATTATTCTGAAATTTGGTCAATAGTTCGAGCTTGTTATTGGAATAGATCAAGATCTTCTTTTCTAGCAACAACGCTTTGAAGATCACCATCAATTTCGATCCCAACTTCAAAAGAGACTGTTTCAAGTTCAAATTAATGAAGAACTCCTCGTTGTCGTTGAAGTTGATCTCGTTGTTCAAGTTTTCAAATAAGTTCTCCAAAACCTCGAAGTTTCCCAAATTCTCCTGGAGAAAGTACGATTTGGTGATGATGGACAATTTGTCTTTGATCTTGGTGAAGATAGGCTTATCCTTGTTGATTATAACCAACGCTTTCTGCACAATTGACCGTTTTATGTCTTTATTTCTCTTCAACTCCTCCTCGCTCAAGTCGTTGATGTCGATCTGTCTGACACAGGAGCACCCAAATAGCGTCTTCAAGTTCCGGGGGTCATCGCTGAAGCCGATCAAGTCGTCGAGGTTGTCGTACGACTTGCTGGTGGAAAAGTCGTATATCAAGTTGAAGTTGGAGAAGGTCTCCTCGAACAAATGGGAGCCGTCAGGCAACGACTGGAAAGGCAAGTTCTTGAACAAGTTGCTGTCGATGTCCTGGACGTAGTTGGACTTCCACCACTGGATCTCGGGGCCCCTGATGTGGTGGAAATCGACCAAACAGATGGCGAAGATGAAGTCGGTGGACTTGGTCTCGATGCGGAACCTGGGAGGCGATTTCTCGATGATGGGCATGTTTTTGATCTGGATGGACCGCCGACGGGGGGTTTGTGGACTGGTGGGGGGCTCGGGGGATTTGGGGGACACGATCTCAGGCTGGAGTTCATCTTCAATTCGGGCCTCCAGTCTGCTGCTGAGCCGAATTGGTCTCATCTTAAACTCTTCGCCGTGGGAATTGGACCGCGAGTCCTTCCGCTTGGACAACCGGAGCGGTTTAATGTACTCGTCGTCCCAGGGGTTTTCTCCTTCCATTTTGTAAAAGTTCTCAGTCTCAATGCTCACAGTCGGGTTATCAGAGGGGCGGTCGGAATTGGGGCCTGTTTTGTCACGTTGAGTTTGCGTCTGTTGCAGAATAGGTCCGGGGCTGGCGCTAATGCCGTGGGGGGCGCCGAAACCGAAAGATCAGCGGCGGTCTCGGATTTACCCGCTTACCCCATATTTCTCGCACAAATCCCCATCTGATACAGATCGATCGAACATGAAAGAAGGCGATAGATTTCCGGGGGACACGGAATTCTTGTATATTCCGGTCGATAGAGATGCCGATGCTTTAGCTTGTGCCAGGCCCTTGAAGTTATCCTTCGACAAACTCATCAAAGACGGGCCGTTGGTGGTAGTGAGTGTTCCGGGGGCGTTTTCTCCCACATGCACCGAAGCTCATTTGCCGGACATTTTGACCAACGTGGACGAACTCAAGGAGTTCGGCATTAAGAACATCGTCGTATATGCAGTTAATGACGCGATCGTCATGAACGCTTGGGGGAAGTTGCTTTTGCAGAAATACAACGTGGGGACATCTGTGCCAATATTCTTTGCTTCCGACCCGAACTCCCAATTCACTGCCGATAACGGCCTTGGGGTTGATAAGTCGGGTTTTGGAATAGGGTTCAGGAGTGACAGGTTCGCCATGGTGGTGGTAAATCACAAGATCAAGTATTTGAAGAGAGACACCACGGCGATTGAAAATAGTGGAGTGAAGGGGATTTTGAGCGCCAAACTTTAGGTCTAGTCGACAGAGTCTGAGCGCCAAACTCTAGGTTTAGTCGGACAGAGTCTGAGATGCTGGGCCGGTAGACAGAAATATACACCGACTGTTTGATATGGATCACGTGTGCGATGGTTAATTGAGCGTGCTGAAACTTTCGCCCACAGTTAATTTCAGAACGGATTATACGGGGCATTTTTGGGAATCAGATTTCGGCCAAGGGTGGCGTTATGGCAGGACGAGCTCAACAGTATAGCTGCCGGAAACCTGTGCCAGCTGTCTCGCAGTGCTAGGACTGATATTCCGTCATGGTCACGTGCATACCACGTGCCAGCAAACATGAATAACGTTTAATTACAATTACCACAGTCCAAAGAGAAGAGAACTCGTTGGAATCCGATCCTTAACTATAAACTCTAACTGATTTATAATTCACCGGAAGCATCGATGGTGATTTTGGCCTTGGTGGCACCGGAGTTGGAACCGTAGGATTCAACTTGCTTGACAACGTCGTATCCGTCAACAACTTCACCGAAAACAACGTGCTTACCGTCTAACCATGGGCATGGTACGGTGGTGATGAAAAATTGAGATCCGTTGGTGTTTGGACCAGCATTGGCCATGGACAACAATCCGGGTTTTTCGTGTCTTTTGGCAAAGTTTTCGTCGGCAAATTTGTCACCGTAGATGGATTTACCACCGGTACCGTTACCTCTGGTGAAATCACCACCTTGCAACATAAATTGAGGAATAACTCTGTGGAAAGAGGAGTTGGCATAACCAAAGCCCTTTTCTCCAGTACATAAAGCTCTGAAGTTTTCGGCGGTTTTTGGAACAACGTCGGTGTATAATTTGAAGGTGACTCTACCTAATTTAGCACCGTTGGCTGAGATATCGAAGAAGACTTTGGACATGTTAATTGAGTTGTGGGACTAATTTACTGACTGCAATTGAGTTGAAGAAATGGAAATTTCACTGCGAAAATTTTTGCCCACCGACGGTGGCGAGACACGACCACGGGCGCACGACCAACGGGGAAGGGGCGGTAGAAGGGAATGGAAGGAGTGAGGGATGAAGGAGTGAGGGAGATTAGGGGGGATTAGAAGATAGAATTAGTTGGTAGTTGCCGATGGAATTGTAGCGTGCACTAATAATGTAAGGAAATGTGTAGCAAGTGTAAATTAGGGCATTGCTGCGCAATTACCGGTGGTGGTGGTGGTGCGGTGGGGTGGTGATAGTGTTGCGATGTTGGTGCGGTAGCGCGGGATGGTGCGACGATAGTGCGAGATGGTGCTATAGTAGTGAGGGATGGTGCGACCATTGTGCGTGTTGGTGCGAATATGGTACGGGGTAATTGACCAACTTCGTAATGATAACCGTTGCTTCGCTCCCTGTTCTGTGGTGAGATACACCAGTGAAACAGGACATAATCTAAGATTCATCGAAATCTCACGCTCAATGGCGGGGATTGGTGTTGATGGATCGTCGTAGGCCGCAACAATGACTTTATCAGTCATTGACCAAGTCATGTGAAGTTTAAGCTGGTGATTGACTCTTCTCCCGGTATTTCGGCCCGGAATCTTCGTCCTGAGCGGGTACCATGTCTCAGATCTTTGCTGAGCTTGTGGCTCAATGCCAGAAAGCTGATTTGGTGCATGAAAGGGGATTTGATCGGCACGAAGGTGGTATTGATCGGCACGAAGGTGGTATTGATCGGCATGAAGGTGGTATTGATTTGTGCTTCCGGAATTTGAGAAGCTCATGTCTCTGACAGTTAATCAATCGATTGCCATCATCTGCATTGTAACAACTCTGTTGACATTCCTAACCAATTAGGTCAAAACGTCATATGAAGCCCTAGCTTCAGTCCTTGTTTCAGTGAATCATATTGATCCTTCGGTGAATCATATTCTGAGGATTCGGAGCCGTGGCTGAAAACCTGTCCTAGAAAAGGAAATTCATCGTTTCCATGTTACACCCGATTTTGACACAACGATAGGTTTAAGATGATGTCTCGACATCAAATTATCCACCCAAAGCTAGAATTAGTGCTTTAGGGATCCATTCATCATGAATGAACAGAAATCTCGCCGATTGGTCTACAATAAGTTTCCAGGGCTATTTCCTCGAGCGATATCGAGCAATCCAATAATCTGGTCGAAAACTCCCGCCGTAACTATTACTCCGGCCGTTTCCCGGCCGTTTCCCGGCCCTTTACCGTCGTATCTCCCGTATTTCACCATCAGTGCCCCTATAACAGCTTCATCTGCCAATGAACAAAAGCCCCAAACTATTTATAGCCGTCACTCATTCCCTCGATGGATTCCAAAACAGCCCCCTATTCACTCGTTCTCTCCACAATTACTCAATACGAAACTTATTGTCGTGTGACCTTTTTCCCTGGACTTCTGCTGGATGTTGGCCGAAACCGCTTGACTCGCTAAAAATAATCAATGGAGTCCCTCCAGTTCATAACCGCGGCAACTGCCGAATCTGTCATCCAAACAAATCACAAAAATAGAACACCTCACGGAAGTAAGCTCAGTGACGTGGTCGAAACACTGCCTAAGCCCCATCTATTTTAAACCACCCTTGGTCAAGGTGGTTGTCTTCTTCGATATCCCAGTCGCCGAAATCGTAGAAAATATCCTGGACTTCCAGAATTATCTGACTTCAAGAAAATATCCCCAGTTATCCAGCGAGTTTAACCCAGTTACATATCCGTAGGGCGTTTGACACATTCTGATATCTATACCACCACGCGCGGCGGGTCAAAGATCGTGCGATCGGTCGTGGGCGGCGCAAACCGCCGCCAATAGAAACCCTCCAAACCGCAGAAACCCTCTAAACCGCATCCACGCTGCAGGAATTGCAGTTAAATACCTGAAATTCGACATGACAGCAAACGCTACCAACGGCACCAATTGCATGACAGAAGCCGCTGAAAATCACTCAACTGACTAGAAGTACCAGCCTAGATCTACCATGTCCCACCCACGACAAGAAAAACCACGCAGATCACTAGAAAATATCACAATGAGACGAGACATGTGGCAGAATTAGGAAATAAGAACGAGGGCCTGTACTGTGTGGATTTTAGAAAATAAACTTTTGTAGCTGTTTTTGTGTTGACATAGGGTAAGCCTCGTAAGTGGTGGAGGGATGTGGCAGGAGGACTATTTTTAACACGTTGTCGATTGTTGTGGATTGTTGTAGAATTGTAAAACTGGTGCAGAATTGAAGTAGGATTGAAGTAGAATTGTTGTAGAATTGTTGTAGAATTGACGTCGGTGTCATGTCAGCACCTGTCAACCCTCATCCTCTCCTCTCCTTTCCCTCGCTTCCCATGTGGTGAGAAAATAATCTCCGAATGCCTCGTGTGCGATCTTAATTTTTACCACGTTGGTGTGAATATAAATATCCTCAATGTCCCAATTAATTGTCGTAAACTGATTCTATTGTCGCCGTGTGGTAGAAGATGTCTAAAGTGTCAACCCTCAGCTACGTGAATTACTTATACAGCCCATTGGCGGTGTCGGGGATCCTCCTCTCCTTGACATGCTACATCCAGTCGGTGCAGCTTTTGGAGGTCATGAGCTCCAAGATCCAGATCAATTACCTCGAGTTGACGGAGTTTGCAGGAGATGTGTTATCCAATTTGATCAATATTGTATTTCTTTACCGGTTCAACGTCGGGATTCAGAGTTTCGGGTGGTTTGAAATCCCGTTCTTCGTGTTCCAGCAGGTGGTGGTGGGGTTTTTGGTGTACAATTTCACTTTTGACTTCAACTACGAGTCGTTTCTTTTCGTGTTGCAGGTGATATGTCCCTCGATCATTAACGTCATCAACCTCCAGGATTTCGCCAGAAAGGAGTTGCCGTTCAGAGACTTGGTGGTGAGCTTGAATAACAACTACTTGCCTATAATCTTGACCAATTCGTTTTGTTTGATCAATTTGAACTTCAAGATCTTCAAGATTTGTGCCAACGATGATTGGATGTTGCTTGTGTACCAAACGCTCTTGATATCGTTGAAGTTCTACTGTTTGTCGCAGTATATCATCATTGAGGTGTTCAACCACTTTTCGATATTCCAGAGTGTTAGTCATAAGTTGTCGACAAATAACAATTATTACTTGATATTGGCGTCGTTGGTGATTATAGGGTTTGACGGATGGTTTGGGTACTTGATAGTGAATTTCAAGTACTAGGGTGTATAATAGGGTTGCATTGTATAATATAAGTTGCATAGAATCTGACTCTGAGTAGTTTGGGAGTAAATGAGTAGTTTAGGAGTACATGATACCTGCCGTGCACAGGGTAGAGACAGGGCGAGGTCGGAATGAGAAGTCTACAAGGTGAGGTGGCATTGTAGGAGGTAAATATCTCTAGCCGTGTCATTGAGTTAATTCTCTACGCGGACATGGGCCCAGGCGGTAGGGCTCGCGCTGGCCTCCGCGGCTAGGCCGCGCAACCAATTAAACTTTCGATTAAACTTTCGATCAAACTTTAATAAGAATTGGCTTGCCCGGTTGCGTATATTAGAGGAGAACCCCCGGGATTGTCGCTGACGAAAATGGTCTAGGCCTCGTCCGAGCGATAATCGGGGAAGCAGTGGCCATAATTTCTAAGAAGGGTTTGGAACTGCTCTGAATCCAGGTCGCTATCGGTGTCGATGTCGCTCTCCGAGTGACTAATGTCGCCAATGTCGCGTCGATCAACCTCGTCGGGCGAGTTCCGAGGGTGTATATCCTCGACATCCTCCTCGGTCAGCCCCCGGATCTCCCCCGTATTTGCACTTGAGAGAAACGCCAACAATACGTGCTCCTGGCTCCTGGATTCCCGTATATCGTGCTCCTCCACCATCGCCGTCTCGTGCACGAACAACCGGTGCTCTAGGGCGTCATCGGGCTGCACTTTGGACAATTTCGGCAACTGATCGATGGTGAGATGGGCAGCCTGAGGTGCGAACACTAGGGGCTCGTAATGGGTCGGGGGCCGGTAGTAGTGGCCGATTTCTTGCTGCACCCCCTTAAGCCGGGGCCTGATTAGCTTTTTGACCTCGGAACCGGTGATGTCCCCGGTGAAGAGCACCAGTTTCACCACCATCTCTCGCACCAAGTTCTGCACGATCTTGTTGTAGACCTGGAGGGCTTTATAGTCCAATTTCAACTGTTGGCCGCCCCTATCGGCGAAAAACTGGTTCCATTGGGCCAATGCGTCGACTGAGATCAACTCCGAGGCTTCGGCCGTCACCGGAGGAAACCTCAGGGCCTCGTCTCGCAGCGCCAACTTCTCCTTGTTGGTGATCAATGCGCTCTGCACCTCCTCGAATTCGATCCACTGCGGCGACATCTCGTGGCTGAACGGCATGTCGCGGTACCGGAGGAGCTTATGGCTCCGGTGGTGGTAGTAGACCTTTTTTCCTCGCAAACTGACGCGTTTGGTTCGTCGGTATTGCGCTAGCTGTCGCTTCAACGTGTCGTAGTACTGTAGGATCTCTATGGGGGACTTTGTGGGGATGTTTGCGGCGATGACGTCGACCCGGTGGATGGAGAATCGGCTGAGGTAATGGAAAAACTGGTTTTTCTCCTCCGAGGACCATCTGCTGCCCTCAAAACGCTGGTACCCCGTCTGGTGCTTGTACTTGACGTCGCGGTTGATCTTGGATTCCTGGAAGTTGTGGTGCGGGACGGCGAAGAACTCGTGCACCAGGGCGTTGTAGAGGGTGACGTAGTTCTTGTTTCCTTTGAAGGTTCGGGGACTCACCATTGTCGGGTGAGGGGGGTGGGATGGAAGTGTGGATGGTGAGTGAGGATCTGTGGAACTGAGTGCGGTGCGTGGGTTAATGAGGGCGCCGGGGTTAATGAGGGTGCCGGGTTAATGAGGGCGCCGAGGGTGCGTCTGATCGTCGTGAGTGCGTCTGATCGTCGCGGGCGTCTACCGAGAGTTGCGTCTGGTTGTCGCGGGCGTCCAATCGTCGCGGGCGTCTCCCGAGAGTTGCGTCTGGTCGTCTATATTACATACTATTACATTTTGAGGTCGCCGATGGTTTCCAGAATCCCATTCACCTCATCGTCAGTATCAACCCATTCACTGTCATTATCATTATCATTACTGTTGCCCGGCTTGGGATGGCGGGTGTCGAAATCTTCGCCGCCGCGGGCCTTATTGCCGGGTTGTGCATGGCGAACGTCAGTCGCTGCGGGTTCTGATTGCTCGGGCTGGTAATCCTCAGGAAACGAGTCGTTTAACTGATGGTCCAATACCGTCACGTACGGCTTGGCGTCGTCTATGATTTCCACGTACTCTTCCGGCACCAATCCGTTCTCCCCGGTGTTGGGATCCTCTGCTACGAGCCATCCCTGTCCGTGGCGGTAGGAGATCCAGATGATCTGGCCCTCTATCAACTCCACCTCGTTGTCGTTTTCGGGCTTAAAGTCGAACAACGCTATGGCCTGGTGGTTAATTTCGACATTTTCTTCATCCTCATACTCAAAGTCCTCCTCATAGGGGTACTCTTCCTCCAAGCTGTCCACGGGGAAGTTCCCGTACCGCAAAGGGTGGTTGGAACCATAGGCAAAGTCCTTGATGCTGGTGTTCTCCGGGAACCGTATTTCGTCCATAGTTGGTGTCAATGTCTAGAACCTGGGTGCTTGCGGGCCTGGTGTGCTGCGCGGGCGAATTGTCGGGCGGTGTCTAAAATAAACTGCAATGCTAATGCGGTGGTGATGGTTGTCGAACACCAGCAGTGCGAAAATTTTCGTCACATGGATCCAGCAGAAGAACAACTCCAGGAACTTGAGGTGCTTGAGTCGATATATCCCGATGAGTTGACGAAGCATTCCGACAGTCGGTTCGATATTGTCATTGCTTTGGACACTGCGTCCAACAAGCACCATGCCATGACGTTATCGGTGGCATATCCATCGCAGTATCCTGAGGAGGTGCCTATATTGGAAGTGGAGGCCACGGCTGACGCCGACGACAAGGCCGAAGACGACGACGACGACGAAGAAGATAAAAAAATCAAGCGCAACCTTAATTTGGCTGAGCACGTGTTGTTTACCAAATCTGATATCGAAATACTATTGCTGAAGCTCAACGAAGAGGCGGAATTGCAGATAGGGATGCCGTCTGTGTTTGCGCTTGCGACGTTGCTCAAGGACGAGGCGGAGTCGCTCTTTGCGAAGAAGTTAGAGACCTTGGAAGCTCGTCGTCAGGAGGAATTGAACCGTCAAGAAGCAGAGCTCTCGAAGAAGTTTCTCGGGACAAAAGTCACCAAAGAGTCGTTTGAGGCGTGGAGATTGCAATTCCGCAAGGATATGGGCATCGATGAGAAGTTGTCTTTGTTCTACAAGGCGCAGCACAACGGAAAGCTTTCGGGAAGAGAGATTTTCGAGAAAGGGTTGGCGAAGGAGGATGATGATTTGGATGTGGAGAGTTTGAAGATAGAGTGAGAGTTAAGACTAGGAGACGGGGGAAATTTAGGAGATGGAGGTCTAAGAGGACTTGTTGGAATTAGAGGTTCTCGGAAGAGTATAGAGACATAATAGATACCAAGAGATAAACTGAAAAGCATGGGAGAGTAATATATATTAGGAGACAAATCTCGGCTTTAGTTGGCGCAAATCTCGGCTTTACCCGGCCTTGAGAACCTCTCAGCCTTCGGTCCTTTGCGGAATGATTTCGACTTTGGCCATTTGCGAAACATTTCCGGCCAAAACAGCATCAATCCAAAGGACTGATCCACTCCCATACTTTAATGACCTCCCCGTGATATTCCACTAGCCTGTTACTGATATTGGAGTTTCTTTCCACCTTCGCACTCACCAGCCTCCACAACCTCAATTTATACGACAAGTTACTCTCGTCGACTATCAAATCTCTCAACTGATTGGATCCTATATACTTGGTGGGGTATCTGGTTTGGGATTTCAACTTCACAATCACCTCTTGGTAGATCTCGTTAATCTTCCTAATTTCTCGTCTGTACCGATGATATCGATGCCTTATGAAAAGAAGCACTAAAATCGCCGCCACATGGTATTTGTAACGATAAACTGTGGCAATGAAAGTATTTTGCAACTGGCATTTCAAATCAAGGTTCGATAAGGACGTTGATCGAAGAATTTGGTTTTGGTTCTCTTCAAATTCCGCGTCGTCACTTCCATTGTAGGGCGATAGGTTATAAGCTGATGCGACCTAGATATGTTAGTAGGAATTCGGTAAAACCTTCAAATCCTTAAGGATCTGAATCAAATAAACACTTGCCTTACAATCTCGGGTTCTTTCTCCAATTCAATCACTGCTCTTTCCCACAATTCGTCAAATTCTTCCAATGTAATGTAGGGAGCCTTCAAGCTGACTAAAATCTCATATAATTGGCCTCGCGACATTCCTGCCTCTTCAATAGCACCATTGCCACAATTAATAGCAGCGTTTTTGGACCGTAAGATATCCAACGTAACGTCAATCATGATCTCGAGCTTCTCAGCTTTCTTAGTGTCTGGAATACAATGCTTGCTCAGGGGTTTGACAAATGGGACCAAATCAAAATACCATGGTTTGTACTCGATAAAGTCTTCAAAACATCCTATTTCTAAGTTTTCAAAGCATCTTGCATGGCTGGGACAAGCCACACAATGAGGTTTCAAATTATCCAAGTAATTGTTCAATGTGTTGATTATCTGGGGAGGGATCGATGAGGATTCCGAAGCATCGAATGTTGGTTGGTTGATTTCGTGGCCACAGTATCCGATCAAATACGTCTGTTCTCTATACCAGTAGGTGAAAAGTCCCAAAGACGAAACAATAAGCCAGAAAACGATATATATGAGAATGGGGGTGATGGACTTCTTGGGCTTGAATACCTGTTCGGATTCGTTCTGTAATTCTTCGATCAAGTCTTTCACTTCTTCTGCTGCGGCTTCCTCCGCTGATTCCTCGGCCAAAAGGGCCTCAGCTTCTATTTTCTCAGCTTCGATTTTCTCTTCCTGCTGCAGAGGAGATTTGTGATCTGAACTGATATTCGCCGGGGTGCTCCTCGCTGACACAGCTTTGAATTGAGAAATGTCAAAGGAACCTTCTTTGTTGAAAGATCCGATTGAAATCCCCAATGAGGCGGGATCTATGTCGGGTTTTTTGGCTTTGACGAACTTATCGAAATCCTCTTGTTCCTCTTCTAGAGACGCTGGTCTGGTAGGTTTATGCACAATTTTCCTGGAACTAGGCTTCGAAGGAGTCTTGACGGGCTCTTCTACTGGCTCAGCTTGTTTGACCGGTTGTAATACTGGTGATTCAGGAGCTTTTGCGATTTCCACATCAAGGATTTTCTGAAGCACGGGTGATTCTGGGAGTTTTGGTATTTTGGGGTTGAGTTTGCCGACCTTGCGATTTTTAGCCTTAGAAATTTTGGATTTTTCCGTCGAAGTATTAGGCGACACTTTTGGCTGCTTGGTCTTGGGTTCGGGTCCTTTAGGGGACTTTATATTCTTAGGTGACTGTTTGAGTGTCTTTGGTGATTTCGGATCCGAAACTGGAGATTTGTGATTTGCTTTCGGAGATTGAGGTTCATCTTTGGAGACCTTATGCTCTGATTTGGGGGCCTCAACTCTTGGAGATTTGGGCTCTGCCTTAGGGGATTTGGGATTTGCTCCAGGAATTTTCAGGCTTTTTGGAGATTTTAGGGACCTAGGCGACTTTGGTGAACGAGCTTCCTCTGGAATATCTGTGTCTGGGGAGTTTGCTTCCTTTGGAGACTTAGTATTTGGGGATTTTGGTAAATTGAGCTTGGTTTTCTGCTCAATCGGTTTTTCCTCTCCTGCGACCTTCAGTTTTCCCGCTTTAGAGGTAGTGTGGCTTTCAGTGTCACTCGATGCAGCCTGTTTGGGGGATTTGAGTTCCGAGTCCTCTGTCGCCTTCACTCTCACCTTGGAAGCAATCTTTTCACGGTCCGACTCTAACACTTCATCTGGCTTACGTTTTCTGATCGAGGACACTCTTGAACCGGCCTTTGAACCGGATTTGGATCCTGGAGACTCAGGAGGAGGCGATTGAAAGATATTTTTATCGCTAAAAGGAGACAAACCAGTGGGTGACGCGACTTCTGGCTCCTCCTTCAAGCTCTTGCTCACCTTTCTCTTTGGTTTGGTCATATCAACAAAGTCTTCAGCACTTTTGCTAACCGCCTCGTCAAACTCCCTCTTCAACGATTGCCGATTGTGATAGATCTCGGCATCAAATAACTTCAAGAGTTGTGATTTTTTGGCATTGGAGGGATAACTTACACTGTGTTCATTCAAGATATTCCTCAATTGTGAAACTTTTAACAACTTGGCGTCAAAGTCATCATTCAAGTAGGACTTATCCATGATGATGTTTACTTTTCGCGCGAGTTGAAGTGACACAAAGTGAGAGTTACACAAAATGAGAATTATGAGAGTGAAAATAAAAGTTACACAAAATGAGATATCAAAACTAAAGCAACACAAAATGAGAGTCCCAATAAGCTGCACAAAGTGAAAATTACAAAATGAGAGTCTCAAGTAGCACAAGATCAAAGTTACACAAAATGAGTAAGTAGCACAAAATAAAAGTTACACAAAATGAGTAAGCAACACAAAATGAGACTTACAAAATGAGAGTCCCAAGTCACGCAAAATGAGACTCCCACAGACACAAGACGGATTCACAGATATAACCTCAATACAAAGGCACAAAATCCAAATAACAAAACCCAAAGTAAGCCCCACCAAAGTCAAAACAAATACAAAAGAATTACACAAACGTAAACCCCCGCACGTGACAAACGTGGGGGCACCATGATATTCCCCCGCGGTGGTTTCGACGACATAGCACGTGCTTCTACGCGTGACATCAAGGACCACTAGCCATTGCTTGGCCAGGCGGAACTCAGCTCTAAACCAAAATTCCCTATAATCTGCAATAATGCACTAAATAAACTGGATAGTGTCGTAAAATAAGATGGACCAAAGAGAAGGAGTGAAAATTCGCTCAATTCGGAAGATTGCCCTAAGAATCAACTGATTTATTTTTCCCACCGCACCGTAAATGCAGTGGTTGGTTCGTTTACATTCCCGATCAATCTGGCGATTGTCGGTGCAATGCGCAAATAGCGCAAAACTTCACGGAACTATTATTTCAAACCTTCTTGCGTTTCCATCACAACCACTTCGACCCCTTTTGGGCGGTGGAAAGGTGTTGGGAAGGAGAAACTGTGAGAGGAAAATCAAATTAGATGACGAGGTGTCGGCACCACAATACATGTGCAGTATTTGCGGACCCGATATCGGTGCGTTTAGGTGGTGTAGCTATTGTCGGTTAAAAGCGGTTAAAGTTGATTTTAAAAATGCGTTAAATTCCTTAGTTTTACAAACAGCAAATAATCCCGATTGGGGCTAAATCTCGGTGGCGGCGTGACTGCAGTTTAAATTGTTTGAGATCTAGGCGCATATCTGCAACGACGATCGATACGTTATCGAATGCTGATTGGCGGAAATCCCAGTTACCGACCACATGATAAACCCGAGGGTATACAATAGACCCTTCGGTGGGATAATAGAATCCTTTACCTAGGTGAAAAAGAAAATCTGCGTGCCATCCACGACCCACGGAAAAGCCAAACCTGTAAATAATATGAACGAAGCCCTGGCTAAGGCTACGAGCCTACCATTTAAGAAAAAAAATCAGGTTCTGTTAACCCAAAACAGTAACCTGGCCTTCGGCCAACTGTGCGAGAATTTAACTTCACAACCTTAGTATTGCTGCATATATGCAGTCACGGGCGCCTAATACCACTTTTGAATCTAGATGCCGAGCCCTGAGAGATCGTGTTCAATGTTATACACTGCGACTGCACAAAATATTCGCGTAAACTTTATCTATTTTTCACGGCTACACCTTCCCTGAGATCGCCCTTTTTTGAAGTGAAATGGAGCCTTTGGTAGGTTATTTACGGTTCCAGCTCCATACTGTATACCCACCATTTCTAGGCTCTTTGAAAAAAAATTTCCCGCAAAATGACTATTTAATCCGATGCAAATTGAGCTTGTTATTGCTTGTTTTGGTATGTTTCCATGAAATTTCCCTGAGATCGAGAGTCCAGCGAGTCCAGCGAGGTCTGGAGTCCGATCAAGAGGCCCTGTATCCCTCAAAAAGGGCGGTTGCTGCAAATGTTGGGTAAAAAACCTGACCCTCAGTGTTTTACAAGAAAATCTGGTTTGTATCGCACGCTGCATAATTTTGCGTTGCATCGATCTTCCGATCGATTTGTAGCCGATATTTTGCATTGCTGCTGTCGCCAGGGAAAAATTGCAATAATCCCGGTCACCCCTCGACTCTATCCCCATCCTATTCCTCCACCCATCTCTCCATTCTACCCACCTATCCCTCCGTCAACCTCTTCCTTCTTCCCTTCCTTCTTCCCTTTCAAATCCACCTCCTGATGTAAATAAAGGTGCATTCGCCACTTTAGTTTGTTCTTTCCCATTTAATCCTGATTAAGTAACAAGATTCCTTACATAATGGCCAAATTGGCCGCTAAAACGATATTGTTGAATTTTGTTGAGACTCAGACCCTTTAAATACGTGTGAGAACCCTCAAAAAAATACGATTTTTCATTTTCAATTCATCAGCGGATACCAAAATCGATTGAGGTTATTTGCCCCAAATCTTTTGAATCCATCACTGACACCCTCCCATCGGATATTCCTTTATCATCACAAGCTACCATCACCGTTTTTCCCGGTTTCCCTGGATTATTGGCACAGCTGGACCAATAGGTAGCGGTTCCAGAATCACCCGCCGTGGTTAGTAATAGTTTTCCCCTTTTTTCCCCCACCGCCGGCCTATTTCGAAGCAATCAATGCCGCAACTTCCGTCAGTTTCGGAAATCGTGCTAGACAAAGAAGACGGTTTTCCGTTGCCTTCGATAAAGCACGATTTCGACGATAAACACCACCCGAATCCCGCCAAAACTCCCAATTTACCCATAACCAGCCTCAATGTTTCCCCCAACACCATTATCTTGCCTCCGTTGGACTTGAACTATTCGGTGGACCAGCGCAAGATTTCCGCCTCCTCCACCAACTCCATCTCCAGAAACTCCTCCAGCAACCAAATAATGACGTTGGAACTGATAGACAAGCGAAGAATGAACTCGTTGCCCATAAACTCCATTTTGCCGCCTTTACTGAACCAGAACTCCCTGAATTCCGTGCACACAGTGGGCTCCACCAACAATTATCTCCCCTCCAACGCGAACGGCTCCCTAGGGGCTCAGAACGGCCCCACGAGCGGCACCATCATGACTCCTGCAATAACTCCTGGAACAGCTGGATCTGGTTCAGAACACCCTATCTATTACCAAGACTACTTTCTTCACGACCCACATTACCACAGCCAACCCCACATGCAGCGCCAACACCAGCATTCGCAACTCAAAAACGTGCATTCGCATTATCATCCTCCAAACCATCAAAACCTGCAGCCTGGTAATACCAGTCCCCAGATGCAGCAGCACACTCCTCAGCTTCCACATACCCAACAGCAACAGTCGCCGAACCGCATGGTGCCGAACATGATGATGAACCCAGTGCAGCCCCAAATAGTTCAGTTTCCCCCCATGCACCATCAGATCATCAATCTGTCTAATTTGCCCCATGGAATACCTATTCAGGCTATGCTGGGTGTATATGACGGTAGTTACCCTATGCATCAGCCTATGAACGGTCCGCTACACGGTCAGATGAATTCAAACGGCCTGATGCACATGAACGGTCAAATGAGTGTGCCCAATATGGTACCAATGATCCCAGTTTGGAATCCGTACCCGGACGAGAACCATACCCTTGTAAATAGAAGGAGGGTTATTAAAAGAAGAACCAGAACCGGGTGCTTGACTTGCAGGAAAAGAAGAATCAAATGTGACGAGAGAAAGCCGCATTGTTTCAACTGTGAACGCAGCAGAAAGGTTTGTTTGGGGTACGAGAAGACGTTGAAGAGAAGCGAAGAGAGAAGCAGAAGCGAGGAGATAAGTGAAGAGAGAACGGAGGGAAACGACGAGGAGAAGTGAGAGGAGAGGCGATAGAAGGGGAGAAACAATAAAAAGATGTAGACTACAACCATCAAAGAACATTCAAACAATCGAAACACGAACAATCGAAACACGAACAATCGAAATACAATCGAAACACGAACAAACCGAACCACACCAACAATCCACAACATGTATTTTAGTGTATATTTATCCCGTGATATTGATTATCATCTAGTAAGCCTTTCAGTTCTAAAATTTTCATAAATATAATTATTAGTCACTTCTTTGAACTCTTCAAAGTTGATGTCAAACATCACCTCTCTCATGATTTTGATATCGCTGTATTCCTCAATATTGATGGAGAAATGGGTGTTGCGGTGTCTAAAGTCGCTGTGGTTACTGGTAATAACACTGAAAGGCTGTTTGGACTGCAAGTGTTGCAAATAATGAGCAGTTTCGTCGTCGTCCTCGGTGGCTGCGAAATTGTAAAGTTTCAACTGGTGTTGGCGGATCAGCTGGTTGATCAACTCCTTTTGGAACTCCAACTCCTGCTCGTCCAACAAGTCGCCTTTTCCCACCACCAAAATGATATTACACCGGGTTTGGATGCGTTTGATCAAGTCAATCTCACTGGGTTTCAATTTCTTTCCGTTCGGCTCCACCATAAACAACACCAAATGGATCAAGTTGTCGAGTTTGGTTCTGCAGGTCTTATTTTCCTCGATCAACTTGTCTTCGAACCGGCTCTGCAAAAACTGCAACACCTGGGGGGTATTGTTGTCATTATTCAAGTTATAGCCGAAATTCTCCGTCAAATAGATGTTTAATCGCACAGGAGGGTCTCTTGCCACGGTGGTTTGTTTATGGACGAACCCCATGGTAGAGCAGTCTGTGAGGCCGTTCTCTTCCGTAGAGTTCTCACTGAATACCTGCTGCTGGCACAAGGTGTTGATGAAATGTTTCTTTCCGACACCGTTTTCGCCGATCACCAAAAGGTTGAAATCCACCACTCGTTTACTGAACCTTTTGTTGGCCCATTCCGGTTTCTGGCTGTTAGGCGGGGTTGCTCAAGAGTGACCGAAGTAAGACTTACTGTTGACATGTTTGTAATTGCGAAATTCACAAATCAAAGAACTGATGGGTTTCAGGTTCGCGAAGTTTTGTGTAATTTAGTTTTGTGTAATTTAGTTTTGTGTAATTTAGTTTTGTGTAAGGTTAGTTTTGTGTAAGGTTAGTTTTGTGTAATTAGGGTTAGTTTTGTGTTATCAGGGTTAGTTTTGTGTAATTAGGGTTAGTTTTGTGTTAGGTGAGTTTTGTGTAATTAGGGTTAGTTTTGTGTTAGGTGAGTTTTGTTTAATTAGGGTTAGTTTTGTGTAAGGTTAGTTTTGTGTAATTAGGGTTAGTTTGTGTAATTAGTTATTTTCGTGTAATAAAGGCTAGTTTTGTGTAATTAACAAAGAGAACAATTGGTTGTGTCCTTTGTACAATGGAGTATTTGTTTGTGTATTTAGTGTAACTGATGGTAGTTTCGTGTAAATAAGGTAGGGTGACAGATGTTTTGTGTAACTTGGGCTGTTTAGTTTGTAACTTGGGCTGATTAGTTTGTAACTTAGGGCTGAGTTGGTTTTGTGTAACTTAAGGCTGCTGCAAATTTGGTGTATTCTAATTTTGTGTCAAATAGGTTTACCAAACCTAGGGTACATTTGGGTCTAGGGTAACATTTGGGTATTTGCTTTGTGTGACTTGTTTTGTGTGACTTGTTTTGTGGACTTGTATTGCTTTGTGTGACTTTGTGTAACATTTGTTTTTGTGTATTTACGTCTTTGTGTAACTTGTAGTTGTACCTTTTGTGTAACTTCGGCCCCACCACCCCTCAGAGCTCCCCACATTCCTCCCAATCACTCCATCAACCCCATCTGTTCTATGGAATAGTCCAATATATAGCTCAGCTCGATCAACGTCTCCAATCGGTTCAAGTGTCGTTCGTTATACGGCAACATATTATTGATTATCTTCACCAACTTCGGCTTCATCAAGTACTCGATCTCGATATTGTTCAACAACAAGTTCACCAACTTCTGTACCACCTCGAAGTACTTGAAGTTGATGTTCCAGTTCTGCAACTTCTCAAACAACTTCAACACCTGGTCGTCGTTCAACTTGTCCAAGATGTCCACCAACTCGTCGGTGTGGTCACCGTTGAAGATTTCGGTGATGATGTGGAAGAGCTTCATCGAGTAGTTCAACTCCAACGCCAACAAGAACGCGTTGTAGTAGTTTTTGTCGTTGATGTAATTGGTCAACTTCTGGTCGTTTTCCACCCGGTCAACCTCCTCCTGCTCCCGCAATTTGATCAAAGACTCGGATTTGTCGGACCACAAACTGATCTGGCCGTTGGCATCGCAACTGACGAACAGGTCGCCGTCGTTCAACACGTCAATGGACCAGATTCGATTACTGTGGTTATCGATGGTCTTCAAGCACTCACCCTTGTTGTTCCAGACCTTAAGCAACCCGTCGGCCCCGGCACTGATAATCTGCGTCCCCCGGGTGATGTACTGCACTTTCTGCACCGAATTGGTGTGTCCTTCGAAGGTTTCTGTCATTTGGTAGTTTGCCAACGACCACAGCTTGACCGTCTTGTCTCCGCCGCAGGTGATGACGGTCTTGTCATATTTGTTGAACTTGATGTCCCATAATCCTCTTTTGTGGCCTTTCAACACCCCGACGGTCTCTCCGGAGTGCAAATCCCAAATTTTGCCCAATTTGTCGTAGGAGGCGCTGGCGAGCCACTCGTCGTTGGGAGAGATGTCTAAGGCGTTGATATCCTTGTCGTGGGCTCTGCGGGTATACTCACTGGTTTTGACGACGTGCGGGAGCCCGTCGCTGGCCCTGGAAGGAACTTTCCATTTTTTGATCGTGAGATCGGATCCGGCACTGACCACGAACGAGGGGGTGGCCAGGGTATGCGGCAACTTCACAGCTGTCACAGACCCCACATGGCCTCGGAAAATGGCGTACGGCTGGAAGGTGTTCGCCTGGTCGTCGAAATTCCATAATCTTACCTCGCTGTCTTTACTTCCGGTTGCAATCCACCTTCCGTCGACACTCACGTCCACCACGTTCAAGATATCAAGGTGGCCCTCACAGATGGTGAGCCGGAGGGGCTGCGAGGGGTCGACGATTCGGAGTGACGGCGAATTGGTGGCCAACGCCAATAAATTGAACTCCGGACCCACATATTTGACATCGGCAATGATGCCGTGGTTTCCGGCGATTCGGCCGATTATCCGGGGGCTACCGGTGCTCAAGTCGTTGATATCGACAGTCACTATCGACTGGTCGCTCAACACCAAGTGGTGATAGCTGTCGGTCTCGAAAACGTCGGTGACGACCAATTCCTCTTCGGTGCGGTACGTCGCGGTTTCGGCGACCAAACGGCCCGTTATGTCGAAGATCTTGAACCTATTGTCGGATCCCCCGGCGTAGAAGCCAATATCGGAGGAGTCAGGCAACTCTAGGAGCCTGGCGACCTCAATGGACACCTTGACCAAGATAGTCTTGATGGGCTTGAAATTGCGGTAAACCACCACTATCTCGTCCCTTCCGCCGGTTAAAAAGTACTCGCCGTGGAAACTGACCCCTCTGACGGCAGAGGTGTGTTCGGAGAAGCTGTGGACCTTTTTCCGCTTGATCAAGTCCCAGATCTTCACCGCTCCGGAAGTATCTCCCGAGGCCAATTTCCAGTTCCTCTGCCCCAAGTCCCCGTCGAAACACAACGAACTGATGGTACTACCATGTCCCTTCAATGAGTGTGTCACGTAGCCTCCTTGGATGTCCCACACCGTCACTATGCCGTCGGTACCGCCAAACGCAAATAATGTCGATGTGGCCTCATTACTCGACACGTAGACCGGCGACGAAAGCTTAAAGTTCTTCACCACCCGGCCCTGGACAGTGTCAAAGATCCTGAGCTGCTGGGACTGCGATATTATCGAGATCGTGGACCCATCGGGGGTGATATTCAAGTTGGTGATGGTTTCGCCGTCTCCGTCGATGTTGTGGATTATCTGCTGCGTTTGCAAGTCTGTGACCACCACGTCCTCCTCGTTGGCGGTGACAAGTATGCGGCCGTCTCTGCTCATGCAACTGGCGTTGCTGCCGATGTAAAAGGGGTCGATGTCCCTGGAGATATACTCTGTTTTAAAATCCATGGTGAATTTTTTGCTCATCGCGAAACTGAGATGGGCAGCCGGCGAGGGCGGCGGGAGAGAGGCGCGGGGCGAGAGCCACGAGGCGAGAGCCGCGAGACAAGCGCGGAACCTGGGGCGCGACACAAAACCGGTATAGTGGCAGCGCGGTCCTTGCCAGGCCCAGGGCGGGACCAAGTGGGCCTAGAATTTTATACCAAGAGCGGCGCGCGAAATCAGCCTGAAACTATACAATGTGCACTATTTACAATTAGTCCGTGGTCGTTGTGATCTCCTCTTCTCTGATCGTCTTCTTCTCTCCATTTCATCTCTATTCACCTCCTCCGACTTTCTCACCGGATCTCCACCGGATCGTCCACGATCTCCACCCCCATATCGCGCGCTCGATCCTTCATGAAATCATCTATTCCATCCTCGTATCCGAGGCTTTTATAGCCGTATCTGTCCCCCCTGAGCACCTGTCGCACCCGGTAATACCAGAAAACCACCGTACTTACCATCAACGACGCTTTTAACGTGAGCAAACTCAATATTTGCCTCCAGGAAGACTCGTGGATCAACTGACTGATGGCTTCGTCAGTCAAGTAGTTGATTCTGTTAACAGGGCTCCCCAATTGTTTGTTGGTGGTCTGCACGATCCTCATGGCTCGCCCGAGGAAGAGCATGTCGAGCGGGAACTTGGTCATGTCGCTGAACAACTCAAACATCATATTTTTCTGAAACAACTGTTTTTCCTCTTCGGTCAATTCCGTGGGCGTCAATTGGGTCATGTTGCCGAAGAACTTCATGTACTTGATCCCCCACTCCTTGCCGATATCCTCGAGGCCCTGGGTGTTGAAGGAGAAGAGATACTCCCATAACTGGCAGTATTCTTTGCGAAACTTGTCAGACAACTTCACATACATTCCGTGGTCCAAAATCACCAATTGCTGGGCCCCATCGACCCGGCGCACCAACAAATTCCCCGGATGGGGGTCGGAATGCACAAAGCCGTATTTGAACACCTGCTTGGCGAAAATCGTCACGAACTGGTGCATAATGGTGGCCAAGTCGTACTTCTCGGCGATAAGCCGGGTTTTGTCCACCAACGACACCCCGTCCACCCATTCCATCACCAAAACCTTGTCAGTGTTCCACTGGGGGTAGGTTTGGGGGACGTAGATCCCCAAGTTCCGCACCGAGCTGTCGTTGTGGAGGTATTCCCGGAAAGTTTCGGTGTTTTGCAATTCGTTGGTGAACCGGGTCTCCGTCATCGTCTGGTCGGAAACGTACTTGGAGTAGAACGCCATGGGCAAGTCAAACACCTTCTCGTACACCTTGACCATCATCCGGTACACCAACAAGTCTGCAGCCACCTGTTTCTCGATATAATGGTGCTGGACCTTGACTGCGACTTGTTCTCCCGTGCGGAGCACCGCGCGGTGCACCTGGGCGATGGAGGCGCTGGCCACGGGCCGGTGGTCGAAGGAGCGGAAAATCGCGGTTTCGTAGCCGCTGCCCAACTCCCGGCGCAAGGTGGCGTCGGTGGCGCGCCAGTCGTCCTCGGGGGCCTCGTCGTACAACCGCACGAGCTTCCGCTGGAACGCGGCGGGAAATACCGACCCCTGGTTCGCGATCGCCTGGCCAAACTTGATGTAGAGCCCCTTATTGGCGATCAACGTCCCGTAGAGCATGTCGCTGGCGGATTCGTGCAACGCTGCCATGTTTTCCGTGGCAGTGGTCTTGTATTTCACCGCCACGTACGTCAATACCGCCACCGCACGCACCGACCGGCTCAAAGTGGACGAATACATCGTGGTATCCACCGCGTACACCATTCCGGCGCCCACCCCCACATATACCGCCCATTTACCCCAAATTCTCGCCCCCTTAGGACCTTTTGCGCCTAAACTATCGCCTCGTACTGCTCTATAGGCTCGCGCCGCCCCGCGTCCCGTTCTCCCCGGGATTGCTCCTGGCCACTGCACAAATCTCATCAAGGGATTTCGCCCGCGAACTTTTCTCAACAATGGCGTATTCGATCAAAGGAGGATTTTTAGGATTTTTGTTGGGGGTCACCACCACTGGGGCCGCCTCGTACTACTACTTGTTGGACCAATACAAGGTGGCCAACAATGTGGTGATTGCAGATGTGGTGGCGTTGCAGAACTCGATTAGTAACTTGGAGAAGCACGTCCAGTCGTTGGAGAAGGGTGAGAAGAAGTAGTGCGTAGCTGTGGGTTTGTGACTGTATACGTGGTTTGTGACTTTATACGTGCTTTTGTGTATTTTATACGTGCTTTGTGTATTTTATACGTGCTTTGTGTATTTTATACGTGCTTTAGTGACTCTATTCGGGGTTTGTGTAATTTATACGTGCTTTGTGACTTTATTCGGGGTTTGTGTGACTTTATACAGGGTATGGTGTGTATACGAGGGTGTCGTGTGGGTATGTCGCGTTGTATAGTAATACAAGCTATCAATGAACTCTAGATCCGCCTATAACTGATTGACTAACATCACCGAGTCGCTGATCAACTCCTTCAACGTCTCTTTGGTGAAATCCTTTCCCGAAAGCGATATCTCCGATCTTCTTCCCCCCATCGGCCCCCCTTCAATGATGGTGTACTGGAGAAGTTTCCCCTTGTACAAGAACTCGATGGTTCGGCGGAAATTGGTGGAAATGTACTGATATTCCACCAATTTGTCGCCAAATTGGATGTTGATGGTGGGCTGGATGTTGGTTCTTTGGCTCCCTTTGAAGTTGATGGTGGAATTGGTCAAAAACTCTTCCAAGTATGGTTGCTGTTTGAAGTTGGAGTACTTCATAGTGGTGGATTTCAACATCTCTTCGATCGACAAGTTGTCTACCAGCTCCGGCTCTGCCGTGTCGTCCGCGGTCTGTAACAAATTGCCGATCAATTGACTGGACACTTTCAAATCACTGGCTTTATTGGGCAACGAGATGTGGTAGTTATTTTCGTCCTCGGCTGTTAATAATTGGAAACTGTCCATTTCGATTTTCCCGAAATTGTTTATGTCGGCCCACATTTCAATCGGGGGGAACTTGGTTAATTCTTTGTTGTCGGTGTTGTACAACGATGGCTGGAAAATCAACTGCACCACCGATCTATAGGGGTCGTTATTTTTGAAATCAATAATGTCGTTGTAGTTCAAATCGGGATAATCAAAAAGGGGTAAGTTGAGGATTTTGTCGTTGATGAGGGGAATGGAGGAGTTAAATTTGATGTTGGTGTTGGTGTGGGGATTGTAGGTTGGGATTAGGCTGCGGGAATCCTTGGGGGTCTGCAATAGCACATTTCCAAAAGAGATGGTTAACTGGGGATCCATCAATTTGTGCTGTTCGATGAATTTCTGCTTGTCAAACGTCGTCAAGCTCTGAAACATGTCATTGATCTCTTGGTCATTGAGTATAGCCTCGTCTTCCACAACTTCATTGTCCATTCGATGGGTGCTGGCCATGAAGTTGTGTTCTACGTTATCGTTAGCGTTGAAGCCTGATATCAGATCCAAAGTTTCTGCGTCATAATCATCAATTTTGTCGAAGCTTTTGAACTGCTGGGCGATAAACCCGTTCGATGGTTGATACGACTGCGACAAACGGAACAAATCATTGGCTCTTTCGTTGAATGACAACGATTCGTCTATTTTCACTGGCAAATAATCATAATTTTGGAATATCGAGGGCACCAAGTGGAAATTCTTGATATTTGGATTGGAGTCCAAGAACCACAAGATCGATCTCTTAGCTCTTTTGATGAGGGTCTCATTCAACGACGTCAACCGATAGTAGTCATGGGCCAAATGCTCGAAATGTACCTGGGTCAATTGGCTTAGTCTGTTCAAGTTGAACTCCCCGTATTTTTCTATGTACAATTGTTTGATGATTTTGAGGTCGACTTTTTGCTCGAATTTGCTATTCAACATGGTGTCAAGGATTATTCTGGTGGTGGTGATCTGGTCTTCAGTGCCTTTAAACTTCAAAACGTTCTTATTGAAGGTGATTTTACACCCTGTTCGGCTGAGATATGTGAGAAGCATCCCGTCCTTTGACAACAATAAGAATAGATCTTTGCTTGAAAGGTTTATTTCGTGAGTTATCAATAGATCTTCGGCACTGGACTTGATTCCCGATTGCTTGACGTTCCATAGGTCTTTTAATATAATCGCTGCTAGCTGGGCCTTGGACTTGGATTTCAACCCTTTCTTAGTCCCTGTGAATGTGTTATCGTTGTAGTATTTCTCCACATACTCTTGAAGCTGGCTTTTGGAGAAGGAGTCGGCAAGCTTCTGCTTGATTTGCTTGAATTTTCGGTCGCTAAGGAAAGTATCTGCGATCTTCATGTTGTTAATGAGTTTAAGGAACGATTCTCGGTCGGAGAACTCGGTGGTTTCGTCAAAGATCCCGCTGAAGTCATTGTTGAACTTAACCGCCGTGGTGTTATTGAGTTTCTTTTTGGCGTGGTACTTGAACGGATTCAACACTATAACGTCCAGTTGTTTCTTGAGCTTAGAGGTATCTCGCAACAGCTCTAGAATGAGCTGCGACACCCCTGGCTCTCTATTGAATCGTTTAAACGAGGTTGAAAACGACCTAAACATAGTTAAAGAATTTTCAGATCATCTCTGAAGTGCGCGCACACACGTGATATGGGGGTGATTTGAGCGTGACATGTGGCACGTGAAATGTGCGTGAACAACACGTGCATTAATCGGAGCCGCTCGGCGGCCGGGCTGCAGGTGTGGGAGCCCCCGGTGTTTTGATTTCCTCTTATTGCCTTTATTGAACAACGATCCTGATTGCAGCTGCCGTCTACAGTATCTCTGTCTCCAGGTGCTATGTTCCAGCCGCCTCCAGCTGCCTCCGTTCGCTCTCCTCGCTCCCCCACTTTGTTCTCGCTAAGATTAACCCAAATCCCCTGCGGCTCCTCGCTTAGCCCTCCCCCTCGGAAACGACTGCGAAATCAAATGACATAGAATCAGGAGGTATATAAGCACCCTCAATCCACAAAAAACTCCCAGATTGTCCGCTGTTTGTCCCATGATAAGAACCTCATTCAAGCTCACTCCTAGCTTGTTGCGGACCCCAGTTGTCTCCTCAGTGAGATTCTTCAACACATCATCCAATAACAAAACAACCTTAACTAATGCAAATATTGAGACTCATCAAAAGAACCTTATGTCGACCATTCCCACAAAAACCGACGAAACCGCCTACTTGAAGGACTATAAGTTTTCCGAATTGTTCTCCTACTTGTGTATTGGGGTAGTGACCTTGAACAAACCCATTTTGAACCTTGCCATCAAGGTTTTTCCCTATGTGCCCATGCCAATCATAAAAGCGTTGGTTTATAAAGTGTACTGTGGTGGAGAAAACATGCAAGACTTGTTCAAAACAAGCGACCGGTTGAAAAAACGAGGCATCAACAATATGATGTTGAGTTTGACCATCGAGGCCGCCGAGGGCACCGAGGTAGTGGACCCAGACTACATCATTGATGAGACCAATAAATCGATCCGGGAGTTTTTGATCCCCAACACGGTGCAAAAAATCAAGGATTCCGACGACATAAACTCCATTCCCCCCAGTTATGTCGCAGTCAAGCCCACGGGGTTTGCCAACAACGCCGCTGAGATATTAAGAGATTACCACAACAATCCGGAATTTGAGGTGTTGGTGGGCCGGATCTCTCAAATTATTCAAACCATTTACGACGCCAACTTGGAATTATCGAGAAAATACCCCGAAAGGGTCGCCCCCATCGTTGTCGGGGTGGTGGATGCCGAAAAACACGATTTGCAAGAAGGTGTGTACGAATTGCAGAGAAGATTGTACAAAGCGTTCAACAAGCCCAACGAGCCGGTTTCTGTGGTAGGCACGTTACAGATGTACTTGTCGCAGTCAGCGGAATTGTTGGCTAAGGAGGAGAAGTTGGCCAAAGACCACAACTACCGTTTGGGGTTGAAATTGGTCAGAGGGGCCTATATCCACTCCGAAAAGGACCGGTCGGTGATCCACAAGACCAAGGCCGACACCGACGCCAATTATGACCATGGAATCACCTACTGCATCGAAAACGTGTTGAAACAGCACAAAAGTGAAGCTCATATTGGCCATTTGGTGGTGGCTTCCCACAATTCCGACTCGTTGAACTTGGCGACGGATTTGATCAATAAGCAGACCTCCACCAACAAAAATAATATCGTGTTGGGCCAGTTGTTGGGAATGGCCGACAATATCACCTACAACTTGATCAAGGACAAGGGAGTGAAGAATGTGATCAAATACGTTCCGTGGGGGCCTCCGGTGGAGACAAAAGCTTATTTGTTGAGACGATTAGAGGAGAACGGAGATGCGGTGAAGAATGATACGGGGTTGAATTTGATCCGGGCGGTGGTGTGGACTATGTTTAGAAGAGCCTTTAGACTAGCATGAATTACGAATATCTAAAATGTCTCTGGGAATGTCTCTGAGAATATCTCTGGGGAGGGTCTCTGCTAAGAATGTCTCTGTCGGGAAATGTCAAATTATGTCGTTGTGTGTCGTGTCGGGAAAATGTCAAAATATGTCGTTTTGTGTCGTCGTATGTCGCCATGTCGCAACGTCGCCATGTCGCTATGTCGGCCACACATGATGGCTGATGCAGCACTGCACCACCCACTCCCAGTCCACCACCCGGTGCTCCGCTCCAACTCCATGTGCCAACGACTTGACGTTGCAATAAACGAGGACATTCTCCCCTCTCACCGTCTCTATGTACAGGTGGAAGTCGTGCAAAGTGGTCTTTAGGGCAAAGTGCTTCACTCCAAAGGCATAGAAGATGAACTCGCTGGCCTCAAGCATCTCCTTGGCGGTGTCGCCGCGATTGTCTAGGCCGACGATGGTGTAATTCTTGAGTAGCCCGTTGTTGAGCCCCGCCTGTTTCTCCAACGAGAGCCCCCGCTCGTAGCCCGACTGGAACTTGAAGATGTCGAGGCTCTGGGCGGCCTTGAGCACCGACGACATTCCGGCGGCTAAAAGATATCGCGGCCAGCAGCCAAAGTGGCTACGATTGTCCACCACGTCTAAAATGAACTTCTCCGACACAATGGGCCACCCCAACGCCACCGCCTGGAGGTACTTGGAGCTGCGCGAATGGTGGTTGGAGATTAGGGCCGCGAACCGCAAGCTCCCCATTCCAGGGTGGTTACACACGAGCCCAAACCGCGGCCGCTGCTGGTACTGGAACAAATGCATAAACCCTTCGTCCAACACCTCTCCGCCGTGGTTGTGGATGAGATGGGTCAATTTCTGCTTGTCTTTGATGGCGGTGATGCTGAAAATGCAGTCGTCAAACACGCCTGCGGGCCTTTTGGGGCTGCGGTACTCCTGGGTGTGTCTTTTCTTGGTGGGAGTCCGGATATTGGACTTGACGATCGACGTCAACGAGTCGTCAAAGATGCTGGACCGCACGTCCACCGAAAACCGCTGCTGGTGGGCGTACCAGTCGGTGAGTTCCATGCGGATCTCGAGCAAACTGACGACTTTCTCGTCGTTGGAGGGCTTTTTCTGGTTGGCTCGTTTGAGGTACACTTGGTTGTAGCCCCGGAGACACCGCACGTCGTCGTCGGCCCGGAGACTGAGCCCCGTGACCACGAAAACCGCCCGGGACTGTTTGGTGGTCACACGGTCGCCGATGCGGATGTCCAAGGGGAAAAGGTCGCTGTTGGGGATCCGGCGGGGCCCTTCGATGAACCGGACCTCCAGAGTATCCCGGCCCACCTCCACGACCTCCCCGGGGTACATTTTGAACTTGTGCTCTGCCCACACGCTTTTGCGGCACAAAACCTGCGATTCTCCGATCACCACGCCCGCTTCCTCCCGCAAGACCTCTACTGTGGACTGCGGCTCCGCACGGGGATCGAACTGCGACCCCCGGGGATTCTCGGCCGAATCGCGGAGTTTGCGGCGTTTAGGCGGTTCCTCGTCGGCTTTGCTTTTCAACGGGCTTTCCTCCTGCTGTCGTTTGCGGTTGCGGTTGAGCTTGTGGGTGAGCAAACTGTCTTCATAGAGCACCTCGTCGTCGGTATCGACCTCTTCGTCGTGGAAGGAGGTCTCGTGGGGGAGAGATTCTTGGGTGTTGATCACTTGCATGCGGGAAAACGGGCGGGACACTTGGTTGCGGTCGACGGTGGCGGGGATTTGGATGGATGTGTCGCGGGATTCGGGCGAGGGGTGTTGTTTGGCGGCCGCTGGGGGGATTAGCATTGATTCCGGGCTGTTTTGGGTGCTTTGGGGGATTTTGGGGCTGTTTTGGGTGTTTTGGGTGAGGGTTTGGGTGTTTTGTGGACTTTGTGTAACTTTTTGGGTGCTTTGATTCACCTTTTGTGTATTGGTGATCTTCTGTGTGCTTTCAGTGACTTCTTGTGTAGTTTGGGTAGTTTGCGGGCTGTTTTGTGTGCTTTGAGTCCTTTGATCGAGTTTTTGAGTCCGTTGATCGAGTTTTTGAGTCCGTTGATCGAGTTTTTGAGTCCGTTGATCGAGTTTTTGAGTCCGTTGATCGAGTGTTTGAGCCCTTTGATCGGGTTTTTGTGAACTTTGTGGACTTTGTGCACTTTGAGGGCCTTGTGTGCTTTGTGTAACCTTTTGAGTGTCTCCCACTTGAAGAATCACCCCTCTCTCCATCGCCTGCGATGTATTCTTTCCATCGATCTGTGGGCCATTTCGGCCGTTCACGGGCCTAGGCGCCCCCTGGGTCAACTCACCGGCCTCCCTGTCCACCTGGGTGTCCGTCACCACATATTGGGTGTCCACTGGCTGGGTATCGGCCTGAGTATCGGCCTGAGTATCGCTAAAGTCGATTCGCTGCGTCTCCTTGTCGAAAAACGGCTGGTGGGGCGGCATCCTCGGCACAGCGAACCCCTGGATGGGCGAACTGCTGTCTATGGGGCCTAGAACATCTCTGGGGTCCTCGTGGCCGTTTAAAGACGACGTGGGGGCCCTGGTGGCATCGGGCGATACGAGAACGTCATCGCTGTTGGAGTCGTCGCGGTCGTTAGCGAAGGTCAAGCTGATGTCGAATTCCTCGGCTGCCGCGTCGGGGTTGTACCTGTTGCCTGCCACCACCGAGTCGTCGGTAATCTGTGTGGCCATGTGTAGTGAGTAGTGAGTGATTGAGTGAGTGAGTGCGAGTGAGTGCGATAGTTGGCGCGAGTTGGCGGGAGTGGGTGCTAGTTGGTGGGAGTGGGACAGTTGGCGCGAGTGGGACAGTTGGCGCGAGTGGTGCCAGTTGGCGGGAGTGGTGCCAGTTGGCGCGAGTGGTGCCA
>JAKUAE010000053.1:0-43689 GCA_030579195.1 Yamadazyma diospyri
GGTTATTGATTCAAAGCTGCGAGGAGTTCTGTTTCTGGGTTAGCTTTGATATTCTGTGTGCATGAAAACAGTGTGATCAACAATGTGCCAGAAAGAGCCGACCTATTGGCGTCATGAATTGCCTACAACGTGAAAATCGATATACCTCGAAGTATCGCGTATCGCATTTTCCTGTAAAAGTTTTCACGAAAATGATTGAGTTAGTCCAGTCTGATTGCAAAGAATCTCCAATCAGTAAGCAATTGATTGAGGACATAGTCGCACCTATTGTATCAAACTCGTCGGACCAGGAGAAAATAGAAGACAAGTTGATAAATCAACTAACTAATGCACTCAAAACAATCTCAACAAGACATAAATTCATAATACAACTAAATAAAATCCAAGGATCTGAAGTCAAAATAGAGACCAAATTTGGAGCCATATGGGAAGGTAAAGACGGTTACGTGATTGTTAAAATCAAGAGCAACGTTCATATAATGATTACTATCTTTTGGTTGTTTGTTTCGTAGAGGACTAGGCTTATTTGGATGAATAATATATAGCTTCACTAATATCTGGCTTAGCCTTCCTCATGGTTCGGAAGGAAACTTATTAAGGGTTCCGAAAAGCTCGATACTTTGAATAACTAATCAAGTGGTCGGGCGCGCTATCTTCCGCTTGTTTATAGCCGACAGCAAAGACTAAGCCGCAAATGATTTATTGTGCTAAAAAAAATCCAGTGGCTTCTTAACTACTGGTGTTGACACAAGCAGTTACCAAACTAGACTGATATTCCGTCGCATTCCCATAAACTGGTGAAAAAGCCATTGTTAATTAAAATTTCCTATGTTGTCTATATCTCTCAAAAGGTGGATTTCATCGGCAATAATTTTTCAGACGGCTGACGCGGCGATAAATTTTGGAAAAAAGCGTTTTTCTTTTTTGCTCAAAAGAGGCCATGACATAAGTGATTCAACTATATTCTGTGTGAATAGCGCAACCACCACAACCTTCCTCTAACCTTTCATTACCCTTAACTCTCAGCTATATGGCATTCCGATAGCTGCCTAGCGCAAGTCTGAAAGTATTAAGGACAGGTACCTCTTCGAATGCTTTATACGGTGCCTTATATGTCAAGGGCTCGGAGAAGCATGTATTATTAATCCCGGTTATAAAATATCTAATCTCATCACGGGAATAGCTCAAATTCCGTTTAGATGCGGTTTCCAAAAGTTTCTCATCCCAAAGTGGAAAAATATAAATTAGACTTCGTCCCATCGAAATTCAATTCTGCATCGATTTTTAACAACGATTACGATTTTTTGATTTAAAGCTTCATTTTAGTGTTTAATAATGAGTGACGTTCAAGAGAATAAGAGGTTCGAGAAGGAAACTCACAGTGATGACCCTTCCAATGAAAATGATTCACATTTCGGCAGCCCTTTCATAGACAAGGCTGAAACGACGTCCGACAATGATAATGAAGTCGATCATGAAAATGGCCCTCCCAAACCGTATGATATTGAAGAGCAATTCAATGAACAAGACTACGATGAACTATCCCGCTTTGAATCAAACGTAACGGCCTCCAGACAATTAAGTAGAAAATTAACCGGTGCTGACAAATTGATGGAAGCTGCTTTAAGAGATACAGCACCATTACCTCCAATGGGTGGAAACAGAGACTATCCTCCACCCTTACCAAGTCGTGATGCATATTTGGTTAGTTTTGATGGCCCAACTGACCCAATCCATCCTCACAATTTTGCACTTCGTAGAAAAATTTTGTACAGTGCAATTTTCGGTCTTAATGCCTTGATGATTTCGATGGGTTCCGCCATGTTCTCAGCCGCAGCTCCAATCGTTAGTGAGCAGTACCATGTGGGCTCCACTGTCACCACTTTAGGAACTTCCCTTTTTGTATTCGGTTTTGCATCCGGTCCCGTCGTTTGGGGCCCTCTTTGTGAATTATACGGGAGAAAGCCAATTCTAATCGCCTCAAGTTTCGGCTACATTTGCTTCTGTTTTGCAACTGCATGTTCGGAGAATATTCAGAGTATTTTGATTACTAGATTTTTCGCTGGAATGGTCGGATCTTCGGCTTTGGTGGCAGCACCTGCTGCGATGGCTGATTTATTCGGTGTTGCATCCAGGGGTAGAGCTACTGCTATTTTTGCGATGGTTTTATTCGGTGGACCAATGTTGGCTCCAATTATTTCTGCATTCATCGTCAAAAACCCCAATTTAAATTGGAGATGGACTCAATATATCACAGGAATTATCGCGGGTTTGGCATTTTGTTTGAACGTTGGTTTCTTAGAAGAAACCCATCATCCTTTAATTTTAGTTTCTAAGGCTGAAACATTGAGAAGACGTACAGGAAATTGGGGAATTGCTGCCCCCCACGAAGAGGTCACCTTAAATTTCAAGGAAATCGTGGAGAACAATTTAGCCAGACCAGTGGTATTGTTGTTTACTGATCCAACTTTGTTCTTGATCACTTTATACAATGCCTTCCTTTATGGTTTATTGTACTTATTCTTGACTGCTATCCCATTGATCTTTCAAGGTAACTACCATTTCGCTCCTGGTGTGGCTGAATTACCATATTTAGCAATGTTCATTGGTATTATCATTGGTGGTTTCGTTTGTATTTTCTTCGAAGAAAGGTTTAAAAGAGTAATGATGAAGAACAACGGTATTCCAATTCCCGAGGAGCGTCTTCCATCCATGATGGTAGGTTCGTTCTTTTTCTGTGGTGGGTTGTTCTGGCTTGGATGGGCTGGTTCATTCCCTGAGAAGGTGCACTGGATTGTCCCTTCTATCGGGGCTTCCTTCATTGGTTTCGGTTTAATCACCATTTTTTTGCCATGTCTTAACTACATCATAGACTGTTACATCCCAACCTATCAAGTTGCCTCAGCTGTAGCTGCTAATACTTTATTGAGATCAGCCTTTGGTGCAGCTTTCCCATTATTTGCGAGACAAATGTTCGTCAATATGAAGATCAAATGGGCTGCGACGTTATTGGGTGCATTCTCTGCGCTTTTGATTCCTGTCCCATTCTTATTTTATAAATATGGTGCTGCACTTAGAGCGTGGAATGTTCAACGGTTGACCAAGAAGGATTAATTGGATATGGTACCAACGCTGCATGTCTACATATATAATGAATAATAATAACACAAGTCATTTTGAATTTAGGTTTTTTCGTAGGTTTGGTTATCCACTCAATAACAGGGATAAATAAATAGTTCCCTCCGTAACGATTATCGCGAAAGCTCTATGACAGAAGAGATCTCGATTGAGGAAACGAATATCCTAAGAGCCAAAGTAGGTTTAGCGCCAATAAGGGTCCCGCGAGAGGACAACAAAGTAACAAGTACCACGAATGAGTTGACCAATGAAGAAACTAATAAATTGAGGGCGGCTTTGGGCTTAAACGCCATCGAGCTATTAGCTAACAAAGATAGCGAAAAAGCGAATTTTGTGAACTACCAAGAAAAGGAGAACAGATTGAAGAATGAAAGGGAGCTTGAGGAAAGAGTGCAGGCTGCAAAGGATAAACATGCCAAAAAACGAAAACAGTTCAGTGTAAATGTGTCTAATACTCGCGGTACAGTAAGCACTGACGATTGGTTGGATAGCTTAACAGTGAAAAAGCCTACACGGCCTAAGAAGCTCAAGCTGAAAGAACATGCAGGCTTCTCAGAAGAAGGAGAGATTTTACATACAGTAAAGCAATTGGAAGGAATCAAAGACAACGAGATTTTCACTTTGAACGATAATAATATATTAGATGAGAATTTTCAATTGATGAATGAAACATTGAAGCAAGAATCAAAAAGTGAGAGAGATATGAAGGAACGAGAGAAGATAAGGTCTTTTCAAGGAGGCAAATACCATCTCCTAGAAGAAGAAGAGGAGGAAAATTTTGTTAAAGTAGACGGATCAGAAATTCGACTAGAGACGAAAAAAGAAGAGGTTCAGGCTGAGGGCAAAACAAGCATAGATTTTCAATTGTTCGATGAATTGGATGAGCTCAAACCAAAGAAAGTCATCAACATGAAGAAAATCAAAAAGAAAACCAGTAATTCCCGGCGAAAAGACGACGGCAATCGAGGTATTCAATCAGTAAAACTCGAACCGATATTCAACGTGGAGGAGGACATAGAGGATATAGAGAGGAAGCTAATTTCACAAAGACAACTGAAGCAAAGGTCTAGAAAGGGAGTAACACCAGAGGACATCGCTAAAGAGATACGGCAATACCAGAGAATCGAGCAAGAGGAATTCGTGGACGAATTAGCTTCAAAGAATGGTCTAATCATTGACCAAATGGATGAATTCCTTTCAATTTTAAAGCAACCGGTACCGCATAATTCCACTGTGGTGCATGTTGAAGCTGATAGCAAACAGGGTGAGACTCAACATGAGGATCAAAAAGTGGATGAGCAAATTCAATCTCCAGAACCTAAAGCTATTCACCAGTCTCAAAATCTGCCTCAGGAAGGTGCTGGCAATCCTGTAACAGGGTTATCCCTGACGCTAAAATACCTTAAAGACAACAATTTTGTCAAGACAACGCCAGACAAAGTCAAGGAACACAACACAATACTAGGTCAGGCTGAAGAAATAAGACGTAATATGAAAAGGCAAGAATTGACAGTGAAAGAGAAACTCGAAACCGATGCTGTATACCAATCCTTACTGGAAAGAGAGAAGGAAGAATATTATAGGAGCAAATTGGACGATTATTTGCAAGAACACAAACAATTATTCACCTCCTTTTTCGATGGCTATAAACCTAATATTCAGCTTACTTATAAGGATAGAAAAGGTGGTGTTTTGAGTACTAAGGATGCATTCAAGCAGTTATCAGGGGAGTATCACGGTACAGCAAAACATCATAATTCGTCAGATAAAAAAAAAAAAAGGAGAAGAAGGCCACAATAACCGTTTTCGGCTTATCTGATCCTTTCTTGAACATAAGCACTTGAGATATATTATGTAGCGTGCTATGAGATTTTAACGTACATTCTTGCCGCTGGGTCTCTCATAACTCTCGCGCTGTGAAGTAACTCTGAAAGAACCCATCCCTGCATCAGGGGCCATCAAGCATGGACAAAAGTTATCATCAAGATTTCTACGTCAAAGTATTCCTGCGTATAATTTATAAGAAATTGAGAACCCACTCATATTGCGAAATTGAACTTTTATCACCTCATCAGATTAATTGAAAGAAACGGTACATGAAATCGTAATGTCAACGTTAGTTGTTAGGATAAACGGGATGACATGCGGTGCTTGCAGCTCATCCATAAGCGAATCCTTACTACTGAAAGATGGAATCAAGACTGTGGATATATCCTTACTTACCGAAGAGGGTAAAATAGTTTATGATGAGAAAGCTGTTAAACCCCCACAGATACTTGAAATGATTGAAAATTGTGGGTTTGAAGCGAAATTCATACATAACAAGCTAGCAGATAATTATACCGAAACGTTAGTATCAATTCAAGGAATGACGTGTGGGGCTTGTAGTGCCTCCATAACCGAAAAAATCGAGAATTTACCAGGGGTTAAATCAATTTCTATATCACTTATCACAGAAGAAAGCAAAATTATCCATGATTCAAGTGTACTGGCTGAGCAGATTATTCAGAGTATCGAAGATTGTGGATTTGCGGCTCAAATAAGGTCAAACATGAAGTTGAAAAATCAAATAATGAAGACGAAATTTCAGATCAGTGGTATGACTTGCGGTGCGTGTAGTGCTTCAATATCCAAAGCATTAGAGAATATGGATGGTGTTGTGGAGGCGAGCGTATCCTTAATTACAGAGGAGGCGATGGTCAAGCATTCGAGTGGAACAAGTATCGAAGAATTAAAGGAGAGTATTGAAAATTGCGGGTTTGATGCTAGTCTTATAGAATCAGTATTTACCGACGAATCGAATAGCGAAGAAGAAGAAGAAATCGTGTTGAGAATATTTGGGCTTGAGCAATTAGACTCAACCTCAATTTCCACATTCGAGTATAACTTGGAAGCGGTCTTGACAAGCCTCGGTGATGGTATCATAAATCATGCATTGAAATTGGGAAGTTCAACAAACCAAACTAATTTGGCAAATACTGCAAGTACTGACTCTGATAGGGAGCTCATCGACAATGAGACAAATCAGCATGACATTGTAAACGAAATAACATTGCGTTACGATGCGTCAAAAATGGGTATAAGGGATATCATAAGTTGTCTCAATTCCGTTGATGACCGAGTTAAATACTTTATCTTAAATTCCCATTTTGAATCGTCGGAGTTGCAGCTAAATTTATTGGCCAAAGTAAAAGAGATCAGCTACTGGAAGTCAAATTTCTTCAAAAGCCTTTGCTTGGGCCTTCCGATCTTCATATTGAGCAAAACCCAAAATTTGAATTTTTGGAAAACCTCGATAATAATGGAGGGCTTTTTCTGGACCACATTGATTCAGGGAATTTTATCTAGTTACGTACAATTCAAACTAGGGAAGACTTTTGAAAAAAAATTCTTGACATTCTTGAAACACAAAGGGACAAATGCTACCATGGATGTTCTTGTATTCATCTCCAGTATCATATCCTATTCATTCTCGGTTCTATCGATGTTGATCGGTATTTGGAAAGGGGTAAAGAGTCCCCCTAAAACTTTATTTGAAACAGGTGCAATGATTATCACATATATTTCATTAGGTAAATGGATCGAAAATAAAGCCAAGGGAGCCACTTCAACTGCACTCTCTCAATTATTATCATTAAGTCCCAACCAATGTACTATAGTCACTGACAAAACCAAATACGATGGGTATCTTCGAAAAGTTAAAATAGAAAAATCAGACACCAATGAGCAAATGCCAGACAAGGAAGAACTTGACTTTCCAACTGACGTCATTGATATTGATTTAATACAAAAGAACGATGTTACCATCATCTTTCCTGGATCAAATGTCCCAGCTGATGGAGTCATAATCTTTGGTGAAAGTGAGATAGATGAGAGTCTCATAACTGGCGAGAGTATGCCCGTCTACAAGAAAAATGGCGATAATGTTATCGGGGGTTCCGTCAATGGTCCCGGGCTATTGCATGTCAAAGTTACAAAAGCTGGAAAGAACTCTCAATTGCAAAAGGTAATCAAATTAGTCAAAGACAGTCAAATCAACAAAGCTCCAATTCAAAGATATGGGGATTTTATTGCTGCTAGATTTGTGCCCGCAGTTTTGACTTTGGCTGTAATTACATTCTTGTTTTGGCTTTTCCTTTGTTATTTGAGTGACTCGTTGCCCAAGGTTTTCAGATTGGAGGAAAATGGAAGATATTTCGTATGTCTTGAATTGTCAATATCAGTTGTAGTTGTTGCGTGCCCTTGTGCGTTGGGTTTAGCTTCACCAACAGCCATAATGGTAGGTACGGGATTAGGGGCAAAATACGGAACTTTGATCAAAGGAGGCGATATTTTGGAGAAGGCAAGTAATATCGACATCCTTTTATTTGACAAAACGGGTACATTGACCTCTGGGAAAATGAATCTAGCAAAATTCGAGATTGAAGATCCCATGAAGAATAGCTCTGATGACTGGTGGAGATTAATAGGAGGTATAGAATCGAATCTGGAACATCCGATTGGACATGCATTGGTCAAAGTCGCCAAGGCTCAGTTAGGAATGTTCGAGGAAGATTCATTCGGCTCACTTGTTAAAAGCATAAATTCGTTAACCGGAATGGGTGTGAAGGGTGAAGCAATATTCAAGGGAAAAACGTACGAATTTATCATAGGCAACAAGAAGTTAATGGACCAAGCAGATGTAGTTGTCACAACTGTTGAAAGCTTTAACACTGTGATTTATGTTGTATTTGATGGTCAGTATCAAGGATATGTTGAACTTAGTGATGAATTGAAGTCCAATGCGAAGTCAATCGTCAATTATTTGAAATACGATCAAAAATATATCATTGGAATGATTACCGGTGATAATACCAAAGTCGCTGAGAAAATCGGTCAGGAGTTAGGTATAAATAACTCCAACATTTTCGCTGAGGTTTCCCCAATCTACAAAGACAAGATTGTTGAAGAGTTGCGAGAGAAATTCAATGGCCAGGCGAGAATCGCTTTTATTGGCGATGGCATCAACGATGCTCCGGCACTATCTAACGCTGATATTGGTATCGCTATCGCCAATGGTACCGATATCGCCATTGAAAGTTCTGATATCGTATTGATGAACGAAAAGAACGACTTATTTGGAGTTCCAATTGCATTGGAGATATCAAAAAACACTTTTCGAAGAATTAAGCTTAATTTTCTTTGGGCTACGATCTATAATTTGATAATGGTTCCTTTTGCAATGGGTTGTTTCTTACCATTTAACATTATGCTACCCCCGATTGCAGCAAGTTTATCAATGGCTTTCAGCTCGGTTAGCGTGGTGGTTTCATCCTTACTATTAAACAGATGGAAACCAGATTTCAGTGCTTACAGTTCCAATGGCAACAACTACGATATGGAAGACTATGAACCATTCGATTTGAAACACGATGATTTTGACGACTTCATTAGGTACAAGGCTAAAAGAAGTAGACGGACGCGTATATGGAGACGAGGATACCAATTAATTTAATAGACGAATATATTCAGTATGATATTTTACCTCATCAATTCTCAAACTTGATGCATACACGACTTTGGTGAAGGTCAGTTATAAGAATTCAATCATCTTAACGTGTTCTGACCTTAAAGGGTAATACATAGGTTTGCCTAGGTTTTTGTTGCAGCTTGCAATTTTTTGGTTATTCTTGAGTTCTATAATATTAAATTTAAATTATTTGCTACATTTTTCTTAATTCAATCTTCTGATAAAGATTCCCTGTTACAAATAGTAAAACCTGCAAAAAATACAATAAAATAAATGCAATTTTTTTTTAACTGTACCAAACACATACAATGGTAACATATCAATGAACAGAATAGATTGAAGAGCTCAGGTAAGCATTAACAATCCTAACTGCCGAACCAGGAGAGATTTCAGTTATCTCGAGAGAAAATCATTATTTGCGAAACAATTCGTAGGAATAGCGCACCAAAACAAACATCCATGTGCTATCAAGTTTACAATTGTCCTTAAAAGCTTCGAAAAGATTGAAAAGCCAAATAAGCAAAAGTAATCAAGTTTTAAGAGTTTCGAAGACCAAATTGAGGTGGTTTATTGAAAGAGCCCCTATCAGAATATACTGAGCTTGAAGAGTTCTTCGTTAATTCATCCAACATTGAATCTATTTAAACAGCAGGCACATTGACACAAGGCAGTTTTGACATCAATGAAGGCTCATGTAACTCCATTGGAACAAGTGCTTACTATGATGGAGGTTTTACCGCATGATCCTTAATCGATTGACGGAAGATTTTAGCTTTCCTTCACCCAAATTCTCTCAACCCTCTCAACCCACTACCTTCTCTTTTATGACCATTCAATCAATAAGTTATTGCCTGCTTTTTGTTTTGATCGATTGGAATCTCATTTGAGATTCAACAATGCAAATATGGCTCAAGATAATACTCGGGCTATTTTAGAACGAGCGCATGTGCGGATGCGGTATCTAAACCAAACTATAGGCCTACATCATAAAAAATACAGTTGAGAGGAAGTTAGAAAGAAAGTCAATTCATAATTAACAAGGTATCATATTAAACATTAGCTAAAGGCATCAAATAACTTATAAAGCTAATAAAGCACCAGCAGCTAAAGCAGCAGCACCGACGGCAAATTGTTTGTTGGCAGCACCTTCCCAAGTAGAAACGTTAGCAGCAGTTGAGTTGACAGCAGAGTAAACAGCGGTGTGTTTAGCTGGACAGTCAGTAACTTCTGGACCACATGAAGTGATAGTGACTAAAGTTGATGACAAGTCAGTTTCAGTGAGGGTGGCAGCGTTGGCGACGGCAGCGAATAATAAAGCGACAGTGGAGAATTGCATTGTAAAACGATTGACTAAGTTGGAAAATAAATGTAGTTAAGAAACTGTAATTTGGAAAACTGTCGAGCTTATATAGTTTTCCTTAGCGAGCTTTAGGTTGTGCCTGCGGACGGAAGTGCAAAAGAAAATAAATATTGTGTATTATATCAAACCATAATAATGAAGTAACCTTCAACGCTCATCACGGCAATAAAGTAGTCTAAAACTGAAGTTTTGTAAATATAGTTGCTCAATTTGGTATGCGAATTACCTGTTTTAGACATAATATTTTGATTCCGGTCTTATTTTCGCTGTTTTGGTTCGCATCGTCAAGAATAATAATAAACAAAACAGAACTAAGGCGGCCCGTAACGGAACATGATGCAATTCTGAGTAGGGAGTATGAGAAACTGTATACCAGTTATCTCTTGAAACAAATTTTACCAGTCGGCAGGAAGTTTTACCCACCTTTATTTTGCTACGATACTTTGAGAAACTCTCGGCCAGAAATGATTTGTGTACATTAATCGCTGTAGATCATGGTTGAATGCCAATCCCCTGGTAGTTGGAAGATTACTAGTTTTCGATATGTATATATTATGCTGTCGTAAGAGTGGACTTTGATAGATATCGATAAACCTATCTAATACCATTATTTGTTATCGTTTATTACAAGATCGATTACACGATCCTGTGGTGCAGGAATGGCACGGAGATGCCGTATGATTGTGACGAGGTTTGGTGCGTCTTAAAAATCTTACGTAATAATTTGAACAAAGCCATTAAATTGTCGTGGTTCTGGATTTTATATTTTTCCTGGTGTACCAACTGATATAATCCTTCAAGCAACTTCGGACTCTCTTTTGATCCTTGTTTGATATGGCTGTAATTATAACTGTGTTGAACTTGTTTAGCTGTTTATCATCATTATTGGGCAAAGCACTCAAAATTTTGATCAACCAGCTTACTATTTTATCGTTTGGACTTAAAACGATGAGTTTCAAAATCAAATCATTCAACTCATAAGTGATTGTATCATTGTTGAAGTTGCTGAATTTGAATATCACATTGTTGATTAATCTTCCCAATATGAACTCTCCTCTAGAACTTATTACTTGCTGTATTTTGAAGTTTATTAGCTCTTTATTATTAATTTCAACAAAGGAGACAGGTACATTATTTGAACCCCAACTGATTAAATCTATCAAAAAATGGATGATGGCAATGATCCCGTCAAAACTTTCGAAAGTGTCAAATAATTGAATTGACAGCTCGATTGAAGGAGCAATTATTATATTTTCGTCAATTTCGAAAAATTGATTGGGGTAATACATCAACAAATCATCCAACATCCTAAAAAAGTCTTCGATAACATCAGGAATATCATTGATCGATTTCTTATCACTGGAAGACAAAACCTTATAAAAATTCAAACATTGTTCAATACCAAATTTAAATACATCATTGATCAAGGATGGTTCAAAATGCTCCGGGTCACTGTATTCTCTAAGAATTGATCCACTCACATAAAGATAACAACCAAAATTGTTGAATTTGAACCCTTGTAAAAGCAACTCAATCAAGTTAGTTAAATTGTTGAGCAAATAAATATTGAAAGATTCAACTGAGGTCTTGATAAGCTTCAAGATCTTTTCATTGATATTTAAATTATCGATGAATTTGGTTAAAAATTTGTTGATTAGTGGAAGAATATAGTTGACGAATATTTCAACAACCCTATTGCCACGGATGTTGTAATCCCTTATTTTCAAAATTTTGATAAATATTGTTAACAACTCGAAGTTTTCACCAATCTTGTCGATTTCTTTGGTTTCATACAAGTTTTCTAAGCTACCTATGAGAGGTTTCAAGAACACGAGTAATGTTTCTGACAATTTTTCATCATCTTCCTTGAAAACCTTCAATATATGACTGATACCATTGACGAGTTCAGCGTTAGACTTGAAGTCAACTTTGGGAGAAACTTCAGTGTATAGCATATAAAATTGCTCTAAATAATTGGTCATTAGTTCAGAACAATCCTGGCAAAAATACATCAATGCGTTAGTAGATGCCATCATTATAGTGTTAGTATCACTAGGGCTAAAGTTCACATTGAAACCCCTGATTATGTAGTTCAATTGAATTTCTAAATATTCCGGGTTTAGGTTCGTCCATCCTGTGTATCTGCCCAACACAAGTGTTGCACTATACCTGATCTTAGGTATCTCTGGTAGTTCAATGAGAAACTTCATGATGTTGGGCAAAATTTTGCTTTCATTCTTGGGTATTTCTTTGGCCATTGATCTCATTGTGAACAATGAACTCTCAATATTTTGCCATTGGACATTACCCTTATTGCCAGATTGTACTGATTTGATGTTTTCGAAAGGAATACTCAACGCTCTGAAGGGGCCAACAACAACTGTTGCTTCTTTTAAAACATCTGCCATTTCATATCGAAATTCTTTGAATTTGTCTTCTTGTTCTTTATCACCATCAAATAAATCTCCAGTGCCATCTCCATCTTCCGGTATGGGGTAGGTCAAATGTTTCATTATTATTTTGATCAAATTTTCATACACAGGGGTAAACACGGTTTTTGATTGCTCGAAATTTGGTAAAATGATCAACTGTTTCAATAGATACCAGAAATAAAATGAATAATGAATGACATTCAAATTTTCATCTAAATTGAGATAGTTCAATAAAATCTGAACCAATTTGAGAAAGCTATCGGGATTTTTGGCAATCAAAACGTGCCAGCTTTCACAACTTTCAATGTACAACCGAGCCAATAATTCGAAATTGTCCTCGTCGATTTTAACGAATTCGTTCAATTCAACCAACTTGTTTAATAAGGCATTTATAATCTCGATATTCTCAATATCTCTCGTTTCTCTGACAATTGTTATCAAACATTCGATTGCTTTTTCGAATAGTGCTTCATTACTCAAAGAATTAAATATTAAATTGGTCAAATTTTCAATAGTCAAAAATTTTTCAATTGGTAGTTCCTTGATCCAATTGTTAAGGCAATCGAGAATGAGGAGTTCGTTACCGTCGATAGACTTGTTCAATATTAAGAATATCTTTGACAAATTGACGTCGTTTATGATTGAATTAGTTCTGCTAGCGAATTCTTCATCAGTTAGAAATGTCTTATTTATATCATTTAGTTCTTCTGGTAAGATCTTCAAAAACTCAAAAAGGTACAGGTACATGTTGTTCTCAGTGAAGAAATCGATCAAGTCATTTAAAGGGTCAGCCCAAGTCAAGTCCTGTAAAAGCAATTGTGAAAGACAGATATTGAACTGGATTCTAATCAATTTATTGGCATTGCCGGAGTACTTCACAATTAGATGCAAGATCATCTCCCTCAACTCAGTCAAGTTGCTATCAGTCAACTGATTCAAATCGTAAGTTAATTTGTTTCTTAAAGTTTGGCTCAAGAATAATTTGATCTGAATATTGTCACTATTGTTGTAATTATTACTCAAATATTGGTTGGTTATCACCCACGATTCATTAGACTTCTGAAAGTCCTCCAAATATTGCATCGCCTGCTTCTTCTCCTCTTGAGAGGCCCCAGAATACATTGTATTCAAGCATGCTACTACTTGATCGATTACCATCTTGACAGTTGCCCTATGCTCTGTGAATAGTTCAGTTTCGGTTTTTTCGCACTAATATCTACTACCAATTATCTATTTATGAAAAATTTTTTTAATGCCAGAGTCGCGAATCCAAAACATTTATCAAAATTCTGCCAAAACCTAAAGCGAAGCAGTAATAGCAGGTGATATATACTCAAAGCATTTCAACGTTTATAGACAGTTCAGAAGATGACTAGACCCGTCGTTATTTCAGGCCCAAGTGGGACCGGTAAAAGTACACTTTTAAAAAAATTGTTTGCTGAATTCCCTGATAAATTCGGATTTTCGATCTCTCATACCACCAGAAGTCCTAGGGCAGGCGAGGTCGATGGAAAGGACTACCACTTCACTCAAGTAGAAACATTCAAGAAGTTGATTGACAACGATGATTTCATTGAATGGGCACAATTTAGTGGAAATTATTATGGTACCTCGAAAAAATCAGTCAAAGATGTGGCTGCGAATGGAAAAATTTGTTTGTTGGATATTGATATGCAAGGGGTCAAATCTGTGAAAAACAGTGATTTGAACGCCAAGTATTTATTCATTGCACCTCCATCAATCGAAGAATTAAAATCTAGATTGGTTGGTAGAGGTACCGAGACTGAAGAGTCCATCTCCAAAAGATTGGAAGCCGCAACCAAGGAATTGGAATTTGCAGAAACGGGGGCTCATGATAGAATCATAGTCAACAATAATTTAGACGACGCTTACAAGCAATTTAAACACTTTATCTTGGAGCAATAATTTAGGGGCATTTCACGTCCAAAAGCACACGTATCACGCATTGTAGTTCTGTTACTATTACGTCGTGTATGGATTAACAATACAAGACCCTCGCTCACTATCTTGTCGATAGATCTCTATCACAAAGAAGCTTGGCTTCGGCTCAACTAAAGGGTGTAAGCTGAGGATCAAACTGTAATAGTGAACGCAAAAAATAAATAATATATAATACATACATAATTAAACCAGTTAATTAAGCTTTGAGTTTGGTTTCATTATCAGATAGATATTTTCGTATTTGGTACAAATTGACTGATAGCTTTTCAAAGATTGAAAACTTCAAAAAATTCAAATAGTAGTGGTTCAACAACAATTCTCCGACATTCAATAAATAATATATATCGTTGAACCTGAAATTTTCGGCTGGCGATTCAAAGATTACAGGCAAATTGTAGTTAATTTGAATGAACTTACAAAACTTAAAGATACCGTAAAATTTTGAGTTCAAGTTGTTGGTGAATTGAGTATTGGAAGACTTCAAAAGCTGGATCAATATGACCGATAGAATGGAAAATATTTGAAATAGACTTTGTGAAAGAACAAGGTTCGGATCATTATTCAATACGTTCACGAAATCGATGCCGATTAAATTTTCATAGCTAACCTCATCGTGTTCAAAATTGAGGCTTGGGACATCACCGTCGTGTTCGTATTTTGACTTTTCAAATTTTATGATCAAAAATTCCAAAATAATTAGGCTATAATCTAATATTTTATCCACTTTGGAAAATTCGTTCAATTTGACTGAGTTATTCAAATTATCGAAGACCTTTATTAATTCTTTATAGTTCTTGAGCCAACTCTGTTGCTTCAAACTTTTGTAATCCAAAATTGATGAAATTTTGATTAGATGAACGATAATAGAATAATCCACTAGTTGGTAATTATTTGCTACTATTGATTTACTGACCAAAGTTTGATTCTGAAAGTTGTTGAGCAGATCATCGAATTGTTTGTTGAACAATTTTGTCAAATTGTTCAAGATATTGACAGTGTTCAAATTGCTATTGAACTGATTGACTTCGAATATCCCATAAATGAGAATGTCAAAGCTGAATAAACAGAGTGTTTTCAACTCTGGAAATGAAGAAAAATCGCCATACGGGTTTTTGGAAATCTTCAACAAAACCTCTTTGAAGTGGTATTTCTTATCATTACTGTTGTCTATCACCAAATTCTTGAAATCTTGCACTGTCTGACATTTCCAGATCATCTCATCATCAGCACAGGGTAGTTGCAAATTATTCAAGTCATTGACGCTCAAAGTCAATGGAATATTGTAGAACATCAACAAAAAGCTCGTCAATCTATAAATGATGAAAATTATTCTGTATTGACTTTGTTGATTTATCAAATTGTTGAATTTTTTCATATATTCGTCAAAATCATTCTCCTGGTTAATTTGGAATATCTTAAAGCTTTTATTGTCCTTGATACTAGTTTTGACAAGCGAATTCAATGCATTTAGCTGTCTGATAACAATGAAGACATTATTTTCATTATCACTGAATAGTCCATAGATTACTGAAAGCGTTAATGATTGAATCAACCATAATGGATTGTTATTTTTAGATTGGTTGTTCACCTTTCTTGACTCTAAGTAAATATGAATAGTGCGTCTCGATGCTTCATACAAGTGTTCCAGATCGTTTTTGTTATTTGATAATAGCGCACCCACAGTTGCAACTAGAAGGGGTAAACAAACCCTGGACGCTTCATTTGAGTAATCCTCATTGGAGGTCATCATCATTATCTCATACTCATTTAATTTCGAAGGATGGATGAAAGGGTAATGGTTCAAAAACTTGGTTTTGAAAAAATTCAGATAGTATTCTAATTTCTCATTAGATGGAATGATTGGAATGATTGATCCGTTGATGGGGTACTTATTCAAAGATTTATTTATTAAATTCCTCATGTTATTGGTGAATGTCGAGATTCTTGAATAATTGGAAATCTTGAGATTATTCATATTAGTCAAATTATTGTTATTATCAATATTTAAGATTTGAGACTGATTTAAATAACTTGCGTTATTGAGGTTCATATTGGAATTCAAATTTGAGTTCAAACTTGGTGATTGATAGTTCGGACTATTTCCCATACCGGATGAAGATACAGAGTCTCCATAAAACGAATATCCGTTAGGTATAAATTTTGAATTTACATCAATTTCATTTGTCAACTCCCCGATATCGTTTATGAAATTCAAGTTAATGTCGAAGATCTCTTCACTCTGATTAGTTTCTGGTGGCTGCAGTTGCTGGGTTTGTGATTGGGGAAGCAGATGAGATCTTGATAGGTCGGTGGTTTGATAATGTTTAGTAGGATTTAAGCCATCCCCCAGTTTATAGTCCATATCATAATCATTTTCGGCATTCATGGATTCAGGTATATCGTAAAATGAGTAGCCAAGCCCTAAATTTTTGTTGCTTATATCGTTAGTCATTGTTGCAGTGGGTAGCATGTATTGTAAGTCCTCAAACAGGTCCATCTTTTTGGAGTTTGCGATGTCTATTTCATTTTGATTATGGATGTGATGTCCAGAGTCGCCATTATGCTTTGGATGGTTATCTACTTCATTACTCATCCCAGGTATCGTTGATAAGTTGCTCAACCAAGAATGCTCATCGTAGGTGGATGATGGAATCAATTGGGGGGTTGAGAATTCAACGTTATCCGTACCAGAATATAGATCGTTAAACTCTGGAATATTTGCCGCATAATTTGCACCTGACTGAGCGGAAAACGATACCCCTCTAATCTTCTTTTTATCGAATATCTGTTTCGATAAATCAGATGTACTGCGTCTTTTCTGATGATATTTATGAGTATTGAGGCGCCCATTCATTTGTGTTTTGATATTTTGTAGTTGATGGTTGACCGATTGATTGTTGTCGAATAAGTTCAAGTTGAATTCTACATCAGTTTTACCACGAATGTTATTGTCATTGTCATTGTCGTCTCCAGCCGTAGTACTGTTGATACTGTTTGATGGAGTTGCTAGTGGGCTTGAATCATCCAATTTTTTTACACTTTTTCTCCTTAGGCGTGTTATAGCATCAGTGCATCCAGCGTGTAGCTTTTGTGCATGCCTGAGTAATAAATCTCTTCTCGAAAACTTCCGTTGACAGACCCCGCAGTGAAATGGCTTTTCTTTCGTGTGTGATCTCTCGTGCCTCCTCAAATGTTCCAATCTTGCAAATGCTCGTGTACAGACTTGGCATACGAATAATCTGGGTTTGCCACTTGGGGTGGTTCCGTATGCGGTGAGCTCTATTGGAACTGGTTTCTTTTTTTTATCTTTGTCTTTCGAGGTACTCTTCTTGGTTGAATTTACGGGATTTGTCGACTTGTCATCCACTAACTCCGGTTTCAAAGGTGATCCCTGATTTGCCTGAGAATCTTTCAAATCAACCGAAGATATCGAATTCATCGAATTTAATGGATTAGGTATTGAAATTCCACTATCGAAATTGTAATTGTTCATATTTACAATCATTCAAAAAATGAGAAAAATGAGAAAAATGTTGGAATACGACAATTGATTAATACTCTGTAATGATTTCAGGGGAATGAGTGAATGATAGGATGCTTCAAGTCAAACAAATGTATATCATATACCGTCAATGTACAAATTTCCCAGATGATACTATATATGGGAAAATAATTTGTAAAGATAAGAAAAGTTGAAGCGTAAAATTAGAAAATCTGGGGAAATGGTGAATTTAAATGGCGTTAAACGACATCGACAGACAAAATTTAAGGTTATTGAGTCCGCATATTGGATAAGTTATGAGGGGCGTTTTAATCGAGTAGAAATGAAAGTCAAGTACCTTTCCCTGATGATGTTACATTCCGAATTATCCAATGTAAACTACGTGTCGACGGTTAGCCCAAGGACAATGTTATTTGGAGATACAAAACGATAAATTAGTTTTCCTCCGGATGTCGCTGGAAAATCAGCGAGCGATGACGAGATGTCGCATATGTGGGGTCGATAGGACTTATAGGAATTAGTTCCGTGAAGCCTTAGGCCGAATGCCGATATCATTGAGGCAAATCCTGTAGTTGAGCGGGTATTAAAATACCAACGTTGAATTGAAAATCAAGTTAACTCAGACTGTATTATATTTGTGATTCACAAGCTGTCGAAGGGGAATCCGAAATACAGATTCGACACGCTGAAGGTACAAGAAGTTTATCGTTGAGCGTCTGGATAATAATTTGTAGATGAAATATTCAATTAATGACCTTGAAATTACCCCTAGTTCACCTGCTACAGATCTTGAGTTAGTCGCCTCCTCTACTTCGATTTTGTGATCACCAAGTGTGCTAGTTTTCAATAGACCCCTCCAACTCCTTCTGTAGGTTCCACGAGGCAGCAAAGTGGTAAACTTTCGGGAAACAGCGGAATTAATGAATAAGAATTAATAAAGCACATATTGACCTCATCCAATTTGACGCCATATTCGTACGATGCCATGAGATAGACCGAGGTCGAACGGCTGGCGAGTTTATTCGCAGGACCTTTCAATCTATTTCAACAGAGAGTTGGACCATACCGTGTCGTTTATTTGCAAAGATGGAAAATCCACGTGATATTCATCCTTCCATGGCGTCATGCAAATCTCCAAAATATGACAGAGCTTTCAACAAAGAAATGATAGGCCTTTTCAACCGGCTATACATCATATTGGTGAGCAAGAAGGGAAGGAGGCAGAATGTGAATGTTTTGTCACGTGCCCATTGACAAAGATTTAACAATGCTCACTAATGAAAAGATGAAAAGTGTGTAAGATGCCAGTAATCGAAATTGAATCAGAAGACAGCTTTACTGACTTGAGTAAAACCAGAGATAAGTTAATATCGTTATATTTTCATACGGAATGGGCTGAACCGTGCAAGAACATGAATTCTATCTACAACACATTGTCCAATACAAAAGAAAACTCGGATATTTTATTCATCTCAATAAATGCTGACGAGTTTTCAAACATAAGTGATTTATTCGAGGTAAGTGCTGTCCCTTACTTCATTTTAATAAAAAATTCGACTATCTTGAAAGAACTATCTGGTGCTGATCCAAAAGAATTCATTAACAGTATCAAAGAATTGAATGCTGATCGACCAACAAGTGAGCCAGCTGCTCAGGGAGTCAAATCATCAGTACAATCTGACACGCAGCCTGAGCAGCAGGAGAGTCCAGAACAGCTTAAAGAAAGATTATCCAAGTTAACAAACGCGGCTCCCGTGATGTTGTTCATGAAAGGTTCTCCTTCATCCCCACAATGTGGCTTTTCAAGGCAATTAGTCGCAATCTTAAGGGAGCATGAGGTTAGATTCGGATTTTTTGACATCTTGAAGGATGACTCGGTGAGGCAAGGATTGAAAGAATTTAGTGACTGGCCAACGTTTCCTCAATTATACATTAGCGGCGAGTTTCAAGGCGGTTTAGATATAATTAAGGAATCAATTGAAGAAGACAATGATTTTTTCAAAAATGCTATTAAGTAGTTCCCAATAAATTTGTATTACTAAAATTCCATATCATCCAGAAACTCATAATCTGATTCGTGCGGTAATGGTCTCCTCTCCTGATAATTTTTATCGACAGAGTCAAAAACGTCATCATCCGAATCGTCAACAGGATCGGAAAGTTCATCGGAGATTTCTTCTTGTTTTTCCACTCGAAACTCAAGCTCGTGGCTAATTTCGTCGTCTTCGTATAGATTATCATTCAATATTTTGAAATTTCCTCCAATCCTTCCAAAATTCTTATATTGCAATCTGTTGAGTATAATGGGTACGTAAAATCCGTCGATTAAATTAACATTATTGAACGAAGTTTGGAACAAACATGTGTCTTTCAATTGATAGATGGCAGATCTAACCTTATTGGATTCTCTCATCATATTGAAACTTTTAGTAAATGAAATACCACGAAATTTCTTGTTTGATTGTGAGTTACCTAGACCGATTCGAGTACTTCTGATCATCAAGTCCTTCCCTTCATCGAGATCGTATAATATTTCACTCTCGCTCAAATTGTTGGATATAAACTCCATTGTTTCGAAGTCTGACTCTTCAACTAAACTAGTGTAATTTTCTAGAACGGATAAATTTAGTAGCTGTACATTTTCGTAATTTTTGAGTATATCATGTATGTTCCTGTCCAATTGATCCAACTCGCTCAAATGTCTATAGTTACTTGACGAAAATATTATCTTTCCAATTGCATGAAATAAATCCAATGTTGAATTTCTCGAATAGCTATTCGTCGTATCGAGACCCTGGATATAGAACTTCCACCATAACTCCAAATTGTTTATCGAGGACCGTATATCACCCAATTCTGTGATACAATCCAAAAACTTACTTATCGTCGAGGAGGGGATCTTTTTGAACTTCGACTCCTCCGACACAATCGCTTTGAGTGGTTTCATTATGAATTTTTTGGCTATGCTATTGAATTTCACAGTCTCGATTTCGCTACTGGAAAAAATGGTGCTTCCTAGTATGGTATTAATGTTGAATTTGTTTTCAATATTGAAAAATTCATAATTGTTTTCATTATATTTTCTTTCAAATTCTGTTATGCATATTACAACAGGGGGTAGAATCTGATCTATGAAAAGCCAATTTTCGATTGATTGCCTGAAATTTATGAGTGTATCATGATAGAAAACATTTGGGAGGTTCTCGATAAGTATGAACTTCTGGTTCCTGCCTAGAAGATATCTACAGTCATTGAAGAATTCATCAAAACTTTCGAGGTCATTATATTCTATGAATCCACCTGCTATTTCCTCACTTATAAGTTTTACAGCCGTTGATTTCCCACTTCCCGCAGGCCCGGTTACCACAAGTATACGTGGATGCCTTTGGGCTAGCATACTATTCATTTTACGCTTCAATTCTTTCATTTTGGATGGATTTATGGCTAACTGCTCCAATGATGTGGGTGAATACTTCTCTGTCCATGATTGCTCTATGCTGGGAGGGGGGAGAGGCAGTATTAGCATCTTCAGAGCCTTTGTATCAAAATCGAATGATTCGTCATCAATTTCCTCATCCGACTCGGCTGCTCGTTTCATTATACATTAGTACATACATAAAAATTCGTTAGTGCGGGTCAATTCTTCAAATCAATGAAAAATCAGAATCCAGTTCTTTCTGTAATCACTTTTGGAGTTACAAATTCGACGGATTTATATCTGGAAGGTAAATGTTCATGAGATTGGAAGAAACTTTCATCAACAGTTTCAATTACAAAACCTTTTTCTTTGGTGATTGTGGTGCCTGTCAGTGTGAATCCTTCAATCTCATCATCCTCCAAATGAGGTGATGGTGACCTATACTTGTTTCCAATGGCAAGGCGAGGCCTCTGATCAGCCATGAAAAACCTATCATTTGCTAGAAGCCTATCGTAGCTCATTTCAATTATCTCATCAGAAGAAAGGGTTTTGATTTCAACCGTACTCTCTTGAGGGTTATTTCTAGCCACTAAACCAAAGAAATCAAAATTACCCATGGTGAATTGGACAATACTGGACGTCGTCAAGGTATTGAAGGGTTGGGAATTCGAATTTGCAGCGATCCTCCTATGGTAGGAACAGTATCCTTCTCCTTTTTCCATATCGAAGTAAACTCCGCCATTCAACGCACATGAACCATGGTAAGATTTGGTACAGCTCTCGTTGGCACATTGGAAACAAGCTCCATGCTCGTTAGTCTTGCAGACTCTACATTTTAGATTTTTTTGAGCTTTAGAAATCCTTTCTATTCCATCCACTTTGGCTTCTGACTTTAGTTGGTGTGGAAATAACTTTGAACACAATTTGTGAACTTTGACTCCTGAAACATTCGTATCGAGCACTTTGAATTGCGGTAAATCCCTCAAACCGTTCAAATTATGCGGGCATAGAAAGCATTCATAGGGAGGATGAATCTGTACCTGTTTGCGCTTTGTGCACTGTTTTATCAAACTGGCTTTTTTCTTTTTGTGAACGGCTTTCTTTAGTTTACAGTCGCTTGTATTTTGAGATGTCTGGGCCTTGTGTGATTTGGTAGCGACTTTACTTTCTCGTTTGGACCTTGGGCCAGCTTCCCACTTCATTTGAGCTATCAAATCTCTTCCCTCTTCAGTAGGTGTAAAGGGTATATTATGAAATTTGCAATATATTTGTTTGACATCGATTCCAACAGAGTCAGCGATACATTCACATTTCTTGGTCTTATCACCAATTGGCAACCAATCATCAAGAGCAAAATTGACAGATTCTGCCAAATTGTACCCATAATTGAAACCTGCGTGATACCCATATGGATAGGTTATTATAAACTCATGCTCATAATGTATTACCTTGTTACATTTGATACCATGCTTATGTAAAAACTGCGGAGATACTAGAAAAGTCTTATGTCTTAAGAACTCATTGCAATTTCGATACTCTTCAGGAAACGTCTCTTTCATCAATTGGAAAAATGCGTCACAATGCTCTTGAGGAATTGAATACCACTGTTTAGGGGCCCCGAAATGGTTGTAGTTGATGGAGTATAGGTCTTGATCCTCCAAATGCCAAGCGAATGTTGCTTTCCACAATCCAGCATATAAGTACGCATCGTTCACACCGGGTAACCTAACATCCATAAGATCTAATAAATTGGGCAATTGAGCCACATTCCAGGATTTCAATGATTTTGGGAATAGGGATCCAAGCATATCGGCTCCATACATGGGTTCTGCATAAGCCAATGTCTTCCAATAAGTCTTTTCCAACTGTTCACACCTTTCTTGTGTAAATTCTTCAGTATTGATAGTGTGTTCCTCTGGGCACGCTCCACATTCTTCTGATCTTTTATCTTTTGTTCTAGCAAGTGGTGGCTGAAAGTTTGATTTCTTACTCAAATCCCTCCATTGGAACATGTTGTAAGTTCTGGACTTCTCAATATTTTGCAGGGTGAATATCCCATTGGCTGATCCGTTGATGCTTTGAATGATCGGGTTCTTGATTACTACATTATTTAAGTTCTCTTTAGTATAAATCCCTTTTATTTCATCTAGCCATTCGTCAGGGGGAATTATTTTGACAATACCGCTTTTCATGCCATATTCGTTAATAGCCTTATTGAACCGATAAAAGTCTTCGAATTGTTTCATGGTTGGTTTAAAAATAGGTATTCCGTCACTGAAATGGTCAGGCTCAACAGCCAAATCGTATTCGTAATCATACAATAGGTTCGACATGTTATAACCATTTAATAACCCAAGTGGTTCTGCAAAATCTGCGGTGCAAAGTCGCACGTATCTCACAAAAAACTCTTGCCCTCGTACTAAAGATAAGCTGATCGATACCTTATATATAGAAGATTGTTGTGACCAGTAATTTTCGCCAAATATTAGCACTTACCATGTCTCCAAAGGTTGCCCACGCCTATAAGCCAGCATCACAAGATATATCCAGATCTAGAGTTATAAAATCAGCAATTTTAACAGTTTTATCAGTCCTCGTCCTTATTCAATTGTTGTACCACTCATTTTGGTGTTACAAAGTAATTGTTTACGATTATTATGGAGCTTTCTTTAATAACTTGATATTCGGTTTTGGTACGCTTATAGCCAATGGAGGTATCTGCTTTAGAGTGTTATCATTCTTGAACGAGAAATTAATAGACGACAGTATAGATGCAGATCATAAAAGGTATTTATAGCTTATGTACATTAGTCATTTTGGCCCTTTTTCACCTCTTGGTTGGTGGTGCAGATTCCTTGGTCATTACAGAATCTGTCTAGTAAATCTACCTCGATGGAAATGTCTTGAGAAGCCAACCAAGTTCTTAGATCGTTGACTGATATCGGTTCATAGGTAATGAGTTTTTCATACCAGGATCGGTCATTCACTAATATTTCCCTGAGTTTCATGAATAACAGATGGGTAAATTGCGTTTGAGACAAATCGACGGGATTATCACCAATTAGGTGATTAATGCCTTTTAAAATATTTATCATGGCACCTTTGGATTTGACAGGTTTCATACCAAGTTTCTTGAAGGTTGCTCTCAATTGAGTGTTAGCATACGATTCGAATTGATCGAAATTCCTATTTTCTGGAGATGTGATTGAACGACTTGGGGATGGTAAATCGACACCAGGGCTCGAAGGTACTTGAATGACGGAGTTTTCCTCATACTCATGGATCTTTTTAGGTGAATCATCGATTTTTTTATCATCTTCATTAACCAACATTGATATTTCTATTATACTAATACCTTCATCTTCATCTTCAGAATCCTTAATCTCCTCCTCGCTATCAACAATTCGATCACCAACGTGCTTTAATATGTAATTGTCAGCCACCTTGTCACTGATTTTCAACCCTCCTCTAATTTCTATTGTTCTGGTTCTATACTGAGGTGAGCTTGCACTATAGAATTGCGACGTGGCCGTTGCGTAAGCTGATTGTTGAGTATCCAAGCTAAAGTTTGGTGGTGTCAAATTTAACTGGGAAACGAACTGAGGGGAATAATTTGGTATGGGTGTGTTCTTCTTGACTGGACATTTACCATTTATGGTGTTTGATTTTTTTGGGGTAGTAAACCTGGACTGAACTGGTGAGTTATCTGAAGATGAGCATATTATGATCTCTTGGTGTTTGACTGTTGCACTTGGGATATACGTATTGAAAGATCCAGGGATATTTACGCCCAGAAGATTTTGCTGTGCAACTATATTATATGTCAATAGTTCAGGCTCTGAGCTTGAGTTGGGAACTTCATCATCATCATCATCATCATCATCATCGATTTGAGTTATGTTCATCTGACTAGTATTCATGTCCATTTGATCTGTGTTCAAGTCATAGAGGTGTCTTATGCCATCTTTATCTAGCAAATCGCTAGGAACTTCTGACGCTTTGTCCCATAAACCTGAATTTTGGCTGAGATTTTGCACCTCGATTCTGTCAGTTATAGATTTCAAAGTTTTGGCAGTCGAACCTGATAAATTAGGTAAATTTTGCTTTATGGCGACAATTATCTCTTCCCATTCCTCTTTGTTATACGGTAGTTTGATCCCATTGTGACTCATCACCGGATTAGGTGGTTTACGGGGTCCATTTGTTTCCGGGATTTCGAATTCATTCAACTCAAATCTGTTTAATATTTCTTTTACCTTTCGTTTTTTGCCACTGAAGTATTCCATTATTGAAAAATAATTATCCAGTGGATGATCTATTGAGTCCGTGCCAAATAACCTATTAACATGACTGGTCAAGGTCTTTATTCTCTTACCTGTCCTTTTAGGTTTTGTGGCCCTTTTGGTTATCTTACGCTCTATAGGTTTGTTCAGCTGACTTTTAACCTTGAATTCTTGTAGCTGGGTAATCTTTGCATCTATAATGTTCTTGTGACACTGCTTAGATTTGCTCTCCTCGTAAGCTGACTGCATTTGCGTAGATATAAACTCTAGATTGTCATCTGCTTCAGACATACTGTTGCGCGCGTCTGATGCGAGACGATTGTGATGCGTTTATTTCATTTGCAGCCATCCTCAACTTACCAAAAATTGATTATGACCGAAAAGTTGTCTGACAATCTCTCATGGAGACGAACAGCAAAGGTATCGGGATACTCCAAATCAACTGCGGTGTTTTGAACTGTCGAAGAGGGTAATTTCATTTAGTAATTTACTATTTTCAAATTCCAAGGGTCCAACTTCGTCTGGGGGCTATTTTAGTCTAGCACGACAGAACCATGATCATCTGCTAAACAAGACACATATGAAAATTTAAACAAATAAGCCTTCATGAACTAAGTGAAAGTGTTATCATTTAAATGAGAGGTGCGAAGGGAATTTTGTGCGTTATCCCATAATGCCAAATGATGAAAGACATCGATTGTTGCCCGACAAAACCGATGTCGATATCAATTTTGTTATCGGAAACCCCCACAATCGGCTGATCCAAAGAATAAGTTCAGTGATTCTACCCGACAGCGGTGAGAGGGTTCACAGATCACTTTCATTTACTAATTCGACTTACGAAAGTTTCGGTAACACTTTGATGGAGAGAGATGAAACGATAGAAGATTCAGTATCGGAGGACTTTCATTTTTCTTCATTGACTCAATCGGATATATCTTTTTTGGACAAAATTAGGTTGCTAATATATCATATCCTTAATAAGTTTCATGAGATCTATAATGATGCAAAATTCAAAAATGTGTCCAAGAGTTCAATTGCATACTTAATTGCCTCGTTGGGAGTATATTGGTCACCATTCAATCTTTTTCTCGGAAGTTCTGATTTCAAGCACGTCATATCAACTGTTGTGGTCTATTTCCACCCTTCAAGAACGAAGGGTTCAATGCACATATCGTTGGTTTACGTTTCAATATCGTTGTGCTATAGTTTCATAATAAGTTTTCTTTGTAGATTCCTATCATCATATTTCTTCATCAATGGAAGCGAAGAAGTTAGTTATGCCATCGACTTGATGGTTTCATCCATTAGTCTTGGAGTTATAGCTTTCATGAAACAGAAAGTCAACAAAGAAACGTTTAACACGGCCTGCTCTTTGGCCTCAATATCTGTGGTTGCTTGTATTGTCAAAGAAGGAAGCATGAACGGTGCATTTATTCCGATCGAGAGATTGACATCCACTTTGAGAATTGTCGTTACTGGATGTATAATCTCGGTCTCGATCTGCTATCTCATTTACCCACAAGATGCATTAGAAAATGTGAAGAAGGATTTGGATGATTGTTACATTAACATGTCATCCCTACTATCGGTGGTTACCAAAAGGTTTGTCACAGGAGAGAAATTGAGTTATGAAGATAATGAGATTTTCAATAAATTGAAGCGCAAAATCCGTAGTATGGACAAAAACCTAGAAGAATCTAAATATGAACTCTTGCTTGTGGGGAAAGAAGAAGAATGGGAGAAAATGAAGGAATTGACAGATATAACAAAGAGTTTGGCTAATCACCTATTTGCGTTGAGAAGTTCGACCGAAATGCAATGGCAATTGTTGCACGAGTATGAAGCCACGACGCCCTCAGTGGCATCTAGCTTGAAAAGCTATCACTCAAGCTTGGTTGTTTCTCAATCTGTTGAGAATCTAGCTTATATTAGCGGCGATGTGGACAAAAGTGCTAGTGATAATAATCTGGAATTTGCTGCGATTAATTCTAGTCAGATATTCGACTTGTTCGTCTATTATTTGGCTCCATCTATGAAGGCTTATATCTTCACAATCAAGAATATTTTGAATGATATTCCATTCCACCCCAAAAACTTTGAAGGATCGACTAATAAAACACGAAAGTTCAAAAAATCTTTGTCAATTGCGATAAGTTTATTTGATGAGAAACAATCAAGGTCTTTTGACAAACTATATAACCAAGAAATTTTCAAGAGTAAGAAGGATTTGCTATTTAAGTCAGATTTGGAAGAAGTCACCGCTTGTTGTGGAAACTTCTCCTCATTGCTACAACTATTTGGAAAAGAACTAACAACCTTCTTGAATCATATGCATGAGTATAATGAAGGTGTAAATGGCGCCCCCAAAAAGAGAAGCTGGAAGTGGTTAAAATTTTGGCATTCAAACAAAGTCAAAATCAATAAAATCAACAAAAACAATATCAATGATGCATTGTTATTCATACAGAATCAATATTCACTCAATCACGACGATCACAAGGATTTTTACTCTTTCAGATTATGGAGATACTTGAAGGTATTGAGGAGAACAGATATACAATTTGGTATCAGAGTAGGCTTGGGAGCTTTTGTCTTGTCCTCATTTGCCTTTTATCCACCCACGAAATTCTTTTTCAACACTTGGAGAGGTGAGTGGTCATTGACGATTTATTGCATCATGATGAACAAAAGTTTGGGGGGTACACAAATGACTGTCAAATGGAGAATTTTGGGAACTTTTATCGGTTCGTTCTGTGCTTACATGGTATGGATTTCGTTCGATGGACACCCGGTTGCTCTCAGTTTAGCAGGATTTTTCCTTAGCATTCCTTGTTTTTACATTATAATCTATTGGAAGAAGAACAACCCATTTGGAAGGTTCATATTATTAACATATAACTTAACAGCGCTTTATTCATATACAATAGAGCAACATGATCTGGAGGATGATAACGAGGGCGGGGACAACCCAGTTATTGGCGAGATCGCTTTCCACCGATTTGTTTCTGTTAGTATCGGTATCATATGGGCAATAATTATGGCTTCAGTATTTATCCCCAATAGTGCTAGATCAAGGTTAAAAAATGGTTTGACTATTTTATGGTTGAGACTTGGAATTGTTTGGAATAGTGACCCTTTAGATTATGATTACGATCCGAAAATTGGTAAGCACAAATTGATCAGTCTCAAAGGTGAAATGGGACTTAATGGATTCTTAGATGAACTCGAGTTATTGGCCAAACAGGCACCTTTGGAATTTAGACTTAAGGGAAAATTTCCTGGTAAACTATACGAAAAATTACTACAACATACATCAAATATCATCGATGCTTACCACAACATGATATTGATGATTGAAGTTGACCCAGTTATCAGCGACAACGAGGAATTTGTTATCAGGTACATCGAGCAAGAACGTCACGAGTTGGAACATCGAATATTCTTGATATTCTATATGATATCGAGTTCTTTGAAACTACAGTTTCCTTTACCCAATAAGCCCGCATCCACAGAACATGCTAAGGACAGATTGTTGTATAAGTTGAATGAAATACGATCTGCAACTTCGATCAGCGATGAAGAAGACAACAATCGTAAAATAACATTATCTAACGAAGATTACGTATTGTTGTATTCCTACATTTTAGTAACGTCAACCATCACCGATGAGTTAGATCACATAATCTTAGTGATCAAACAAATTTTGGGCAACATCAACGAGGAGATGTTCCAACTTGTTTGAACTATTTAAATGGGTGTAGTGAATCAACGACGACATGTGTCTCTTATTCCATCAACTTCATGCGACATATTCTAGAATCTATAACTAAGCACCGCGAATTTACTTTTTTCAAACAACCATGTCATTTGATCCTGAAGGTCCAGTTGGAAAACAAGTTAAACCGATTTTGGTTAACGAACTCATCAACCGTTTCAATATCCCAGATGAAGCAGATGATGTTGCTGAATACATGTTGGTTTTAATTGGTGGAAACAAAGTTCCATCCGAAATCGTGAGTGAGGTAAAGGAGCTAAGTGATATTCCTATCGATGAAAACTTCGTACAAAGTTTGTTCGTTGAAATCAAGAAGATAATGGAACAGCAGTCACAGGAAGCAGCAAAGACACAAGCTGCGGTTTCGGCAAATGCGCAACCTCCTACACCAGCACAAACTGTACAACCAGTTACAGCTCAACAACCACCTCAACCTCAACCGCAAAATGAAGTTATTTTCCAAAGCAACGGTGCCGTGAAGTTTAGTGAACCATCCAATGTTGCAGATGATCACATGCAAGAAGATCGTATCGAGTACCCTACAAGACCAAGAGGTGGATTAAAAAGAGGCTCCACTAGAGGTGGAATTGGTAAAGCAAGTGGACGTGGAGGCAAGAAAAATTTTGCCACTCAGAATGTCGGCAATTTCGAGAGAATTGTGAACATGCAAGATGTGAACATTACTGACAATACTAGATTTGTCAATAAGCCACCCAAAGGCCGCTGTCAAAATTTTCCCGGCTGTAATAATAAAGAATGCAGGTTTTCTCATCCTACCAAAGTTTGTAACGCCTATCCAAACTGTACCAACCCACCTGGTACTTGCAACTTTTTGCATCCAGATGAAGACCAGGAGCTCATGGCCAAGTTGGAAGTCAGTAAACAAGAATATTTAGAAAGGAAGCATCAAAGAAGAAATAACTACGGCCATGGAGGATACAACAATTACTTACCACCTCAGCCGATTGAAACTGGTATTGCTATTTGTAAATTCGGGGTGTTATGTTCGAAGGAGTTGTGTCCATTCGGTCATCCAACCCCTTCTAACGTCGAAGCAAAAGTCATTGATTTAGTTTGGTGTGAAGATGGTAAGAACTGTAAAAATCAAAGCTGTCGGAAAGCTCATCCCTCACCCGGTTATTTGTCAGCTTCCGTAGAGAAAGGAGGATACATGGGTGGTGCTAGTAAACCAAGATTCGAACCCAGTTTGGATCAATGTAAATTTGGGTTAGGTTGTACTAAAGCAAACTGCCCAAAGCGACATGCAACGTCAACTGTTCCTTGCAAAAATGGAGCGGAATGTCAGAGAATTGATTGCACCTTTGTTCACCCAATCAATGAAGTCTGCAAATTCGGAGTTAGCTGCACCAATAAAAATTGTATGTTTCAACATCCTGAAGGTAAAAACATTGGACATGCATCAAATGTTTGGGTCAAGGGTAACACCGATCAGAGACTGTTTGCTGTTCCTGAAGATCAAATAATGGAAAAGGCTGAACAACCACCCATGGTGAATTAGATCATCTTGTATAATGTAATTTGTATATTTTAAAATAAAAAAAAAGAATCATAGGTTAAAACACCTATCATGGGTTAAAACACCCAAAATCACTATGAAGGTAATGAAATAGGTACCCCAATTAAAGGTGGGGGCTATATGGCATGTAATGATTAATGAAAGAAGCATCAGAGTTCATTTTTTGCTACACTCTCTACTTAGTAAAATACTATGCTTATCAAATTCAAGGTTTTAAAAACTGATAATTTGACTAGAGACCGAAAAAATACAGAAAAATTTCTAAGAAGTGTTGGATCAAGCGTACATTGCAATTAGTTTCTTCTTTTACCAGCAGCGGCTTCTTCAGCATAAACATCTAATGGAGATGGAGCTAAGGGAGCTTCAGCCCATAAATTAGGAGTCAAGAAACCGTAAGAGTTACCAATGGCAGTGAAAGCAGCTTTTAAAGTGTTTTCGGTAGTTCTGGTAGAACCTGATGAGGAGGTATAGACATCTTCAATACCAGCTAATTGCATCAATTTCTTGACAACTGGGGAAGCAACAATACCCTTACCTCTTGGAGCTGGGATTAATCTAACAGTGACTGAACCACATTTACCTGATTGTTTTGAGGCAATAGAATGTGGAGCACCTAAATTAGTACCCCAATAACCTCTTCTGATTGGGATGATCGATAATTTGGCAATAACAATAGCAGCTTTGATGGCTGAAGCAACTTCTTTAGCAGTTTTGATACCTAAACCAACATGACCGTTAGAGTCACCGATGATGACAACAGCCTTCATTCTAGTTCTTTGACCAGCTCTGGTTTGTTTTTGGACAGATCTGATTTTCATGACTTCATCTTTCAATTCAGGTAATAATTGATCAATAACTTGGTATTCCTTGATTGGTAAAGAGTGCAAGTAAATTTCTTCGATGCTTGAAATTTTACCCGATTTCACTAATCTACCTAATTTGGTGACTGGAGTCCATCCTTTTTCTTCGTCTCTTCTACCACCTCTTCTTGGTTTACCGCCTTTACCACCGAAGTTTCTTCTTTTTGGGGCTTGTTGGGCTGCAGCTGGTTGTTCGCTCATTTTGATACAATACTATAATTTGTCGGGATGTTACGTGGAAAGCCGGGGGTGTGGTTTTCAATCGACAAATGTGTTAATGAAAATTTTCAACTTGAGAAAAATATCCCAAATATCTCATATGTCGCGATGAGAACCTTCCGACACAAAGGAAGTCACATACTTTTGAGAGGGCGCGACCCCGATAATATCATGTGACGAACCAAATTCCAGTTTCGTATTTTCGGGTTTTAGCAAGTTCGAAATTTGAGTTGCGGGTCACGTGAAAGTGTGTAGATTCTCTTCCAGAATGACCAAGAGGGCGATTCAGGTCTTGCTAGAAAGAGTTAGTTTAGGGCTTTGATTTCATCAAGTGCTGGAACTTCCGAAATAATCAAACCCTGAATTGCTCACACTCTTTGATAAGGCGAGGGTCACAAGATATAATCGCATGATACCCCGGATATTCAGATGAACATTATCGTTCTGGTTTGACAATTCAGCCGACAATCTCTATCATGTCGGTTCAGATGGCTTCTGTGAAAAGGTCTTGTATCCTCATCCCAGAACCATTGGCCCCACAAACTGAATTTTTAGGTTGTTCCTTCAATTGCTAAACTAGTGACACCTGTATATAATCGCACCTATTATTTCGATCGGAAATTATATTTAAGGGATGAAATCCCAATTGCAATTATACCAATTTATTATTTTAGGATAGTAAAATTTTGATAGTTACTAAATATTCAATTGCATTCATATCATGTCATACGCTGAAGCTGCTAAATCCTCTGGTCCCGTTGGTGCTGAAAAGATCCCTGAACCACCAACTGTGCAAAGATCCGAACCCCATGGAAATATCGAAGTCATTCCTGAATCAAAGTTGAGTGAATTTCAACCTGCTGACAACTCAAAAATCGATTTGTCGAAGGTCAAGGATTTTAGCAAAGACATTGAGAAAGAAATTGAAGAAGCCAAGGCAAGAGGTGAGGATTTATTCTCAAAAATCTATAAAAACTTGAAAGCCAGTTTCACCAAGATACACTCAAGAGTTTACGACTTGGGTATCACTACTAAACAGGAAACAGTTAAATTTGGTGAGTACACAATAAATGAACTCAAGAACCCAGTTGTCATAATTCAAAGTTTGGTTGGAGTTTCTGCAATTGTTGCTGGCTATTTTGGCTTCTTGGAAAGACATCGTGTCAATTATCACAATAATTTGACATTGGGTATTCATGCTTCAATTTTAACTGGTTTAGTTGTAGCTGACGGATATTTATTTAACAAGTTTTATCCAAAATATAAATAGATTAATGAACAAAGTAATGTTTGCAGGTACCTTCTATGGAGTTTCTGTATGAAATCATCGTAATTCTGATCAAAGATGTTTGTTATAACGCTGCTTGGAATGTCGACTGCAAGCGTAGTCCTTTCTCGTGCCCTTCGATTGAAATAATTTGGCTAAAGGTGAAGTTCTGGCCAAGCATAATGAACTCATGCCATTTACAATATAGGTGCTCAAGCTAGAAATAGCGAGGCTTTATCCATGAGCTTCTCTCCAAATAAAGACTTCAAAATGTGGAATCTACAATGTGAAACCAGCGTTCTCATGTTAATATTATGCAGCCGTCAGTCGAATGTCACATGCTCATGAAAAATACAAAATTCGACTTCAGACAAAAAATCAATCTAAGGCATAAATTGGACTCTTTGTGACAAATGTATCTAATCCACCTGCCAAAAAGTACATACAGCAGCTCAATTGAAACAGCTCGATTCGCGTTCTATGACGGTGCGAGGTGTAGAACTTAAAATTCATGATTCAACTTATGCAGCTTAACCCTTGACGACACCTAGTAAGTGAAGAGTAGAATGATTTTTTACAATTCAAGTGCTTAAACGTACAGAGCTTGATGAGGCAATTTGAAAAATGAATATGAAGTCCTGCATGACACACAAGGTCTAGATTAGTTAAACGTTCACTCAGATCGGCTACCTCGAAATATCAGGGCATATTGGAGAATTTTCCATAACTCGACAATCACCTGTCTGATTGGTTCCACCAGTACCTGTGAGTATCAGAATATAACCTTTGCACACACCCAATTTGGAAGTGTAGGATTATCAAATGATCTTCAACCCCCAGTTGGCCAATAGAAATGGAAAGTCTCCACATGCGTCATAGGTTTCACACCCACTCTATATCCTGTATTAAAAATTTAAAGGAAGTCATGGGATGTTATTATCAATTTCAACGTATACCCCAGAATACCTATTGTCGTGTGTAAGCTTCTAGCTTGAACATAATTTCTCGAAAATTTAAACCGATAATGAAATGCCATGACCTATCAAAGGCGCTAGTAGCATTAGTTAGCAATTTAATCTTCGCCTTGGGTATATTTTTCGTGAATGTGAAGTGGAGAAACTCTTTTTCTAAATTGATTATCTTTTTCGCATCCAATGTTTTGGAAAAAGTCACTATTTGACAGAATAATTACTTCATTTGGGCTGTGTGCCAACTTGCTAAATCAAAAGCTATCTTTGAAGGGGCTAAAGCCTCATAATACTGCGCATGGTCGCCACAGGAATGTACATAAACGAAATCTCCGCTATTGAGGTGACAAATATTCTTGTAATCACATTTCCTAAAAAGGAAATTTTTTGGTCTCGGTTGTGATCTTGCATGAGGTCTGAGGAAAGCTATAAAACCTTCAGCTCCTCCGATCTTTATGTCAAAGACCTATTTCCAATGAGAGTTCTCAAGGTTTTCTTACCCATTTTGTTTTTTTTAAACTGGTCAAGTTCGATACCACTCGACAACGGTGGTATCGTCAAGAGAGATTATGCGATTTTGACTGAATTTTTTAGTATCATTACTAAATCGGGTTTGGCGGTCGATATACTCAAAATTTTAGCAGGGAACAAAGTCACTGAACCAATTTTAGCTGACGCTATTGCAGCTTTCCTCAAAACTCAAAATTTAGATGATTTATTTACCGCTATCGATAAATCGAGTTTGACAGTTGACATTATTTTAAGGGTCTTGCAAGACGAGAGCTTTTTCCCAGGTCTTTATCAAATAATCAATGGCTTGAAAACTGGTGGAGCAACAGCACCTTCCAAGGCTGCTCCAGATACTGTGGCATTAGCCACTGACATTTCTCAAGTCGCTAGTACCTACGGCAGTTTAAACAATCAAGGTTTAGGCAGCGTCATCAGTGAACTTGGGGATAACTTGGGCATTGGCCAAGAAGGGGGTATAATTTCATTCTTGAATCCTATCCTTTCGTTAGTGGGATTGACCGACAGCCACGCCTCTCAAGGAGGAAATGGGGGTACTAATAGTCAAATTTCGTTGAGCCCCAGTGTTACGGCTGCTGTCTCAGGTGCGGCCTCAGGCGCAGTTTCAGCTACTGGATCTCAACAATCTCCGCAAAAAACTGGCTCGTCACCAACATCATCTAGCACCGTTTCGTCTCCTGCATCGTCTCCTACTGCTGGGGCATCCCCAACTTCCACAGCCAGTCCCAACTCAAGTTCCTCGAATTCCGGAAGTGGTTGGTTCAATGATATTGTCAATGCTGTGAAGGGTTGGTTCAGTAAGCGTGACTTGGAAGAAGTTTCGTTATCAGCCAGATCTCTCTTGAAGAGAGACAATCAAATCCTTGACAATTTGGTCGATTCTTTGGCCAAATCAGGATTAGCAATGCAGATTATAGTTGAAATTGCCGAAGACTCAGAGATGTACCCCTTCGCCAGAGACTTAATAATCCAGATTGTGAAACAGAAGGCCATCACTTTGGACTCGTTACAGAGTGCTTTACAAAGCTCCAATCTTTTAAATGACGGTATTATCGACACATTGAAAAGCCCAAATCTTGGCATTACCATCAATTGATTCAATTCTCTCTTCTGGAATGGTGAAAGAGTGCCTTTGTAATGTTCGTAACGCTTCTACTATGTTAAAAATCTTGATATCCGTAATATTTGCTCGAAACTTCTCGATCTAAGTGCCGCCCCAAATCATCTTTACTGAGATGCATCAGTTTGTATGGTTTCAAAACAAATAATGGATCTGAACCGCTGGTCTCGACAATTGAACATGATTCGAAACAATTCTTTCTCACAGTGTAAATGAACAATACATTTCGCAAAGGAACTGTCGAGGCTTACGTCGGATATTAACTGCCCTCAATGTGGAAGTCGCTTTTGCTGATGCCCGATCACTTAAGCTTGGCCAATTCACAAACGCCCCTGAAGTTGAGGAATACAAGCAATCTTTCATAATGTCTCCTCTTGACTCAGCTCGTGTGACGATGGTCGCGGTCACTATCCTACATATATGTCGCTCAAACTACTTGTCAATAGTACGAAGAACTGAGCGACACGGGTTTTGACAAACCGAGCCCAAAATTATGTTATTGAGTTCCTTGAACGAGTCAAGGATGTTGCTGGTAGATTGGCATGAACTTCTCTCGTACTGACCTACACCAAATGTCTCAGAAATCTCATTCGGATTCCGATAAGGGGCGCCGTTTCGCGGATCTCAACGGAGATGCGACGGAGATGCGGCGGAAGGACGGAGACCAGAGATTAACTCCGCCGTGCCGATATGAAATTATAAAAAGGCTTCAGTTTGTGTCAAGAATATCAGAAGGATACGTCTACAGCTATGACCAAAGACGTTGAAACATTGGACAAGGAATTGTTCATAGAGGCAGACGCTGGTGACGGAACTCAGAGAGAAGACCAGTACTTGCATGGATTTAAATTGATAGCCTGTGTCCTATCCTTGTTTTTAAATATGTTTTTGGTTGGATTAGATCAAACAATTGTTTCAACTGTTATCACTGATGTCTCAAATGATTTCCATAGTTTTGACAAAGCGGTATGGACTGTCGCAGGGTTCTTACTACCCATGGCAGTCTTGACCGCGATATGGGGTAAACTATCGATCGCTTTTGGAAGGAAATATCTTTTGTTGGGTGCAACATTGATCTTTGAAGCAGGCTCCCTCATGTGTGCCCTTTCCCAAAACATGAATACATTTATTGGTGGAAGAGTCATTGCCGGGGTTGGCGCTAGCTGCATCCAAAGTTTGTGTTTTATTATTGTGTCAGAAATAGCTGATATGAATGTCAGACCGTTATTGATGGCCCTTTTTGCGTTGATCATGGGGATTTCCCTCATTTTAGGGCCCTTGATAGGTGGCGCATTCACTTCAAGCGTCACCTGGAGATGGTGTTTTTATATAAATTTACCAATTGGTGGTGTAGCTATGATGAGTTTCTTTTTAACGTTTAACCCACCACTACCCAAATTCAATATCAGGGAGAAGCTAGCAATGATTGATTACTTTGGTGTGGTTTTACTTTCAATTGGTTTGGTTCTATTCTTGTTAGGCTTGACATATAGTAACATTAGCCCTTATAATTGGCGTTCTGCAATGGTTATTTGTTTTGTTGTTTTTGGTGTTCTTTTTGGCATTTTCTTTTGTGTTTGGACGTTCAAATTTAGTAAATACCCATTGATTCCTTGGGAGATTGTCAAAATCCCTCAAGTTACCGCTGGGGCAATTTCAGGATTCGGATTATTTGGTTATTTCATGGCAGTGATTCTTTATTTGTCAATCTATTTTCAAAATATTGCTGGTAGGAATGCATTGCACACGGGGTTGAGTCTTTTGCCATTTATTATATCCATACTGATATTTGCAACCTCAACGGGGATATTGGTTAGGGTAACTAGCCTCATCAAACCATTCATTGCGGTCGGAGTGATTCTAGCTGTTGTCGGTACTGCTTTGATTTCATTATTGGAGGTCAATTCATCCAGTGCTAAACGAATCGGATTATTGATAATTGCTGGTGCTGGTACTGGTATTTTATTGCCTCTTCAATTAGTCGGAACGCAAATGAAAGCCCCCAAAACCCCAGGAGGTGTCATTTTGACCACGGGGTTTCTAATGTTCTTAAGAAATATGGGTGGTACAATATCATCAATATTAGCTAATGTGGTATATAACACATCTTTGAAGAACCGTTTACCTGGTGCTATTGAATCATTGAAGTCTTCCAACCCACAATTATATCAACAATTCTCCTCTTTTAATGTTGATGAATTGGCTGTATCAACAGACATTTTAAATGAGGTCTCTCCCGAGGTTAGCCATTACATCAGATTACAGATGATGGAAGCCATCAGAAATGTTTTTTATATGTGCATTGGTTGGGCAGGAATTTGTTTAATCGGAGGGATGTTCATGACCAATAAGCGATTACCAAAGTCTGATGAAATTGGTAGTGCTCAGGGAGCTGAGAAGGCCACTTCAGAAGACAAAGAAAATGTTATGACTCTTGTAGAAGAAAACAGAGAAGAGGATACCAAAGAGTCGATTGATAATGCCTCAAAGTAAGAGTGCCTTCAAAATCAATTTGTATATAATAGTAGTTTAACACTGAATGTGTTTTTATGTAAATAGGAAGACAGTGTATGTGACCCCTGCTTCTGTGATATTCTTCATGAACCTGTTGCCAGATTTCTTTAAGAGCCTTCCATTTTGATTACTGATATAATCTTGCACGCTGGATACAATAAATCAGCAACTGACGCCACGGCGCTCCACTTTGCGAATTTAGTTCCCTTCCTTCTGGAAGAGAATTCAACTGCTCAACGTTGCCTGTGCGAAGTCTTTCGTGATAATTAACGAGTTTGACGTCATCTGCTCTTACCTTGAATCATACTACTAAGCGGCCTCGATTGATGATTGGAATATGCGGGATGATGATAGTGCTCAGAGCACTATAAAGGAACCAAACTATTACACCAGTGACAATAAATGCCCGAGACCGGTTTATTCCATGCCTAAAACTAGTCCCAGCCATTTTGTTAATAAAATAGCTATAAACCACCAACATAAGCCTACTAGAGAAGGGATCATACGGAATTTTGTGAAACAATCCGGTCCTCAAGCTTGAATTTGCATTCTCCGCTGCCCAGACTACAATCGTTCAACATCTAACATTTTGAGAGAGCTTCGTTTATGATAAATATTCTGCGAAAATTCATCTTGGTACAAAACTCGTGACAGATCAAACTTCATATAATGGACACTAACGAAATTTTTTTTTTCTTTCTTCACTTCACCCATGAGGTAGGGCTAAAGAGTTTGATTGAAACTCGTCCTCAATATTGAAGCTTAGACTTTGCAGTTGATCTCGTTAATGCGACAGTAACCTTCTTTACAAAACATCGAGTCGGCATCTTTTTCTCCTTTGAGGAAAATCAATAATTTTGAACTCGGTAGCATATTCTCTGTCTTCTGATTCAAATTATGCCAGTTACTTTTAATCCTTCGTAAACATCGCCAAAATTACCATCAGCAGAATGTCTCAATTAAGTTTGAGTTCTTGAGTCAATGACCGGCTCCATGAAATATGGCAAACCCGGAAGTACGTGAATCAATCAATCAAAGAAGCCCTTAGGCGATATTTGGATGTGCAATGCTGTGTGTATCGGTCCATCAACATGCAAATGCGAACTACATGAGTGTCCTGGTACTGTGTTAGAAGATACACAATTCCACACGGATTGTCTTGGAGGACATTTCAAGGCTTCTCACAAGAGATTCAGAATTGAAGCAAAAAATTTGGGTCAATAGGAGCCGTGAATCATCATCAGTTCGATGAACGATTTACGAACAATGCATGGGTATACCTATTAGATCTCGCACTCATGAAATCGCTTCCCCTTGTTAACTATGGCACCCCAACAGGAGGCTCAGGAATTTTAATATCTGAATTGTTTTCTAGGTGCAATTAAATATCTTTACGCTCTATCCCATCAGAACATCTGTACCTGAATAACCTGCTGGTAGAATTGAACAGATGAAGTAAAAGCATGAGTCAAATTGAGTAATAACTTCACAAATTTATCATCTACGTCTGTTTTCCCGTATTCCTCGTCAACACCGATAGGATCAATGGAAATTCAGGTTGGAAATCTATTGTTTAGATTTTCCCAAAGAGTACAAAGTACAGCCCCCAATAAAATGGTGCGGTAGTGGTGGTAGTTCTGGGAGATAAGGTTTCGATCTTTGCGCGATAGTGGGGAATTGAGGAGGATGGTCCTGCAACGGTGCGAATGTATTTTTATTATATGCAAAACATCAATCTCAGCAGATTAGGGGCCAACCTTTCGAATTTTTGAGGATTGACAACGCTTTAAGGATGCAAGGGTAAAGAATTGAGGAACGTTCATAGTTGTAAAGCCCCTAAAGAAGAGATCATCTTTCTTCTCGCAAGTCAATTCCATCACCTGCGGCTCAGAGAGGATCTAACATTCAAAGATACGTTTGCGATGGAAGATACAAGTCGGTTCCCAGTATTTAACACTCAATATCATACCACTTTCGTAGTCAAGCGTTGCATATTTGACGAGGAGTTTCTTAAATCGACTGGTGGATGCTTACTCGTGTTATCTTAGATCAAATGAGTTAAGTAAATTGTTTTCCGTGGTTTTAGTTATCGAATAGGGATCCTAAGAACCAAATGTGCTGGGAGTATCCGTCTCTTCGGTTATTCTCATATATTATTTCCATGCGCAGTAATTTCTTGATCGCGCGGACTAGATTGATGCCAGTCCACTAGTTTCCCAGGCTGGAATACCCTGAATTCCTCCGCCATCAACCGGGTTATTTAAGCACCTACTTGGGGAAAATTCAAGTTGTAGAATAGGATTTGACTCGCGAGCGTTCAATCTACTCCAAGCTTTGGATGTGAGTGTTCGAGGGACACGGGTTGGGTGATAAAGGACACCTATTGGTCAACAATATCTTCCTATTGTACTCAGACTTTGGCCAATGCAGCTTATAAACTGGTACCTAGGGGTCAATAGCTTCAATTGGGATGACCTCTTTGTCTTGATTGAAAATAAATCATTTTTTGAACTTGAGAGCATCGGCTCAGGCTTTCCTTTCGTTTATATTACCTCGACTCAGATTCTGAAGTTCAAATATCATTTAGGCATCTGAAAACAAGCTCGGGTGGCCAAAGTAAGGTTTCTTCTTTTGTTTGTAATGCAGGAAAGCTCCATCTGTTACTCATATCATAGTTTGATAATTATAACAAAAGCTTTTGGTGTGCTCGGAGTCACCTTATAGGCTGCGGATTGATGTTTTCAGTCTTCAGTAGAAATATCGCGCAATATGACGCGTTTCACCTATATGAAGATGCTTGTGCTCGAACCATCGTTAACGCTCTATATAGAGAAAATCAGAGGCGAACTTCTTGTGAGTTTCTGCGCCTTTAGCTTAGTTCGGGTCTAAGTATCATTAATTGCGTTGTGACAGATTTTGACACTCGGACTACCCGTACACCAGTTAAAGTTACCTTCTCTACCCCAGTCCCTACTAATTGACCATAAGGCAAGTCAAAATACCAGTGAGAGACAGGCTGCTGAGCTAAAAGTGGAACTCAAGTTTAACGCTAGTTTTCCACGCGCCTTGGCTGCAAAAAAAGTCCTCCAAAATCTTTCACGCATCGCAGTTGTTGTACTCTTCACTGAAACTTTGAGAAACGTGGTAAGCGAGTTCCGATGAGCTCTTTGGTGATTTTGCGTAGGCTATTGAACGGACGATTTGGGCTGTCCATTTTTATATTTAGAACCCAACAGTCGGTAAGTTATATCAACGTATTCTTGAGGCCTCTCCTATCTACTTTTAGTTCCAGCTATCGGAAACACGTCAAGAATTAAGTAATTTCATTCACAAAAGGATGCCAGACAAGTCCTGATTTCCTGAATACAAAAATTTTGTGAGACGCGTCAAAACAACAACAATTGAATCGTTCCAAATTCAAGCTTTACTGAATGTTACTTTGCTCAACCCCAATTGCTTTCAAGAAGACACCCTGTATGGCATGGCCTTATTTTTATATGATAAGCTGGAGCAAGCTATGCCTGAGAAATATCTACATCAAGTTGAAAAAATTACAATTGGTAATCAATGTAGACTGTTTCAATACCTGTAAAGCGAGATTAGTTCAGTCAGCATAGTAATAAGGTAAATAAGTACATACTAAAATCAGAAACACCGAAACATGTTGGTTTCAAAGGAAAAATAAGTGGAGCAACACAATCATGGGATTATAAGTCCTGGGGGTGTACGGGTGTGGTGATGAACCAAGGGCGCGAGTGCGGTTGGTGGCAATCCCATAGTTAACAGGGGGCGAAAAAGCGGTGTGCGGAAATGTACCGAAGTTTAGGAGCGCGGTACGGAAGTTTTGAGAAATTGACAGAGGGATTATGGGAAATTTTATTATGGTGGCAAGTTGATTTAAAGCCTGATTATGGATCTAGATCATGCGAAGTTTATAACAGTAGCCATTTTAGGACTCTAATGGACGTTTGAAATTTCGGGTGTACGGGTCTTTATGTGCGGAGTTAACGCCGGAGATAGGCCCAAAATCGCTTTTTGGAATTATGCACTTTTGAAACTATGGTTAGAGTGCTGGAGATCTGAATCGACTGCTGGTATGGTTTATTCTGTCGATTTTTGTATGAGGCAGATTTTGATTTTTCATAAAACGTTATGTCCGATGGTGTTTTTCTTGCGTCTCGGTGCATATTTCCTGTATATCATTCAATCCACGGAATTTGATTTTGGGATCTTGAGGGGAGGGTGTATCGCTATGAATTTAACAGATACGGAGGTATAATTGAGGGTGGTACTTTCTTGGTATGATGGGACCATAAAATTGGTTTTAAATGGAGAGATTTGGAGGAGTATCGGTGTTTTAAGTGATGGTGTAATTTGAACCTAGTGAGAGCTTGAAGTGGAAACTTACTGCCATTTATTTTTGGAATCTTCTGTTTTTATCATTTGATTGAGGATTGGATAGATGCAAGTATGGATTAAAGGCTTTGTTTGAGTTGATTTGGAAAATTTGGATGTAAAAACGGGGATATCGCTCAGCGAGCACTTTGAATTTTGTATCACCCAAATTTTGCACAAATTTGAATGCTACCTACCCAATTTGAGGTTGTATATAGTTAATATTATAGTATTGGATGATACTTAAGGAATAAAATGTATTGGTACTCACCAATCTATATAGTGATAATTGGGTTGATTGTCATATTTCAGGTGCGATTTTGTCATATGAAGTATTGGACAAGAACATCCAATTTTGTCAGCTAGTTGCAGGTATTCAGTAGATATCCAGTATTATATTCTATAATCCAATAGTATATTCTATAATCGAGTAGTATCTACCATAAAATTCAGGTTTATCAGTCTCAATTATCTCACATTCAGAAATTTGTCATACAGCTATGCTTGGGATTTCCATCCTCCAGGGCTCTTTGCTTGTTATTCTAGAGTTGATGGGTACAAGTATACATTAAAGGCCTAATTTGGGTTGATTTGGAAAAATTGGAAGTGAAAAAGGGGATACCACTCAGCGAGCACTTTGAATTTTGTATCACCCAGATTTTTCTTTAATTTGAATGCTACCTACCCACTTTGAGGTTGAATATAGTTAATATCATAGTATTGGATGATACTTAAGGAGTAAAATGTATTGGTACTCACTAATTTATGTAGTGATAATTGGGTTGATTGTCATATTTGAGGTGCGATTTTGCCATATGAAATATTAGACGAGAACATCCAATTTTGTCAGCTATTTTGCGGTTATTCAGTGGATATCCAGTAGCATATTCTATAGTCCA